>WYDF02055860.1:0-11934 GCA_009867245.2 Adranes taylori
AGTGAATTAATTCTAAGAAAAAACGAGTTAAGTTTAGCGTTATTCTTAAGTAGCATGCGCCTTATTTTACCTAATTTTAATCTCCCTGTGTTGCTGCAAGTATATCTTACTAGATTACGTAGTGCTCTAAATGAAGTCAATTAATTTTTATTTAATTATTTTTTTTATCAAATTAAATATTGAAATAACTAAGAGTATATTGGTAAATTACACCAGCTCTAATTTAACGTTAATATCATCAATTAATTATTCAATTTCAAGTTATCTTGTTTAATTCAATTTAAATATTTACTCTCACATTCTAATATTATTTACTCTAACATTCTTCCATTTAATCTCCCAATTGTTCAACATTTATATGTTATAATGTTGCGTATATTCGTAATACTTTATATCTCGTAATGTGGCGTATTACAGTTATACTTTTTTTTATGAATATCTCAATTTATATATTCACACAGAGTCGATTGCTTACGATATTGGCCCAAACAGAGGTGTAATTATGTATACTCATCCCGAAGATCGACGACCAGAACTACAAGAAGACACTCTAGCGCTTGGATTTCGTACTACAAAATCGGATGCGGTTCTTTTAAGAATAGTTAGTGGCACCTCCAATGATTACATCGAATTAGAAATTGTGAGTATAATAACAAAATGTTTATTTTTTATAGGGGGGAGGGCAAACCGGCAAAATAGTAGATTATAAGTCGTTGGTAGTTTTCTGACATTTAAAAAATCCACCCCGCTAAACATTAGGGTCAGCGACAAATCTGAATATTTTACTACAGCACTAAATTTGCAGCTTGCTGTTTTGTTTTATAGTTACATCTCTAGCCTGTCATGACGCCAAGTTTGATAAAATATTATAATTTGTGTTAAGAACGGATGGATAGGCAAATCAAGCTTTTTTCATGTTCAATAAAAACTTAAGGAACTCATTAGGTGGCAATAATCCTATCAATACCAAATTCTCTTTAAAATAAAAAAAAATAAAATAAAAACATAATAAACACTAACAATAACTTCAATAACAATAATAAAAAAATAACAATCCATAAAAATTAATACTATTAAGAACTGTTAATTTTTTTCTGTTTTAGGTGGAAGGAAATGTTTTTATGGTTTATAACCTAGGTACTAACGACCACCCATTGGCAGAAATTTCTGTTAAAGTAAATGACAATAACTATCACGTAGTTAGATTCAAACGAAGTGGCGCTAACTCAACATTACAGGTCGATGATTACAATGTACAAACTAGTAATCCAATTGGTAAGCAAGAGATTTATTTTTTAGAATGAATAATTGTAAAGGAATCGCCTATAATATCGATTGTCTTAAATTATTTATTACTTAAATTATTTATTGTGATTACTTAAATTATTTATTGAGAAATCAAACAGAGTCAAACTTTCATGCGTATGTCATCGTTGTTTTTTACGTTGTATACATACTATACTAGCAATAATGGTCCACGTTAAAAATGCAATGTAAATATTTCATAAGGAAACTAAAAATTATAAATATATATAATTGGAATGTAATATTCCTAATAGTAATCGAGCTAAAACAAATAAAGCTTTGTTCACTTGGATAAACAATTAATCCTACTTGTATACTTAGTTCATCCTATTTGTGATCTTGTAAGTCCACAAATAGGGCTAATTGTTTATCCAAGTGAACAAAGCTATATTTGTTTTAGCTCGATGTACTAATAAGAATACTAAATGGTAATATATATTTATGTAAAAATTATATTTTAATATTAATATTTTATAGATAAAAAGTTTCCATAATTCAAATTATTCAGGATAATTTATATATTGAAAGATCCAGAGAAACGTCTGCGTCATGCGTTCGTTACGTTCAAAATTTAGTAATATCACTTTGACATATGGTGCAATGTTTTTAAACATAAATTCTGAACTATAGAGGATATATTGTCATGTGTAAATTAGGGCGGAGGGTTGTTCTCTCCGATGTGACATTGGTGTGAGGAGACTTTTAAATGGGTCGTAGTTTATACCTTGCTCACCGATATAGATACCTGAATCCCTTGTTATTTTATAAGATAGCACTTTAGTTTAGCTACTTCGAGCAAAGTTATTAATTGAATAATTGAGACGGAAAGTTCTAACTGTAATCCCCGAGTTAGCCCCACTTAATTTAGAATAAAACACTAGCTTGAACTATTGCTAAGATGGGCGTACGTTCAAATTGAATAGTGCTTTTTGTGGCTGAATCGTAACTGGAACGTCAATCCTTAGCTATGGTTGTGTACTTTAATAATTCAGGCAGCAGAAATGAAACAGTTACGCACTTTATTCATAAAAATCATGGTTAAACTACTTATCTAAATTATTTCCAAAATACTGACTACTAATATCGCGTTACATTTGACGATCTCATCTAAAATAATTATGTAATTTATGTTCAACACTTTATTTAGACATGGCGATTAATTAATTTATGTTCAAAACTTATTTAGACATGACTGTATTTTTTAATTTAATTATTATTTTAATCAGATTTAATTCCGCATTATTATTCTCGCTCAACATTTCCCTAGGGCCTTTGGCGGCCGTTACCCAAATTTACTGTTGGTCACCACAGCGGGTATATTGTTTTTGTACATCCTGACTTCCCTTCCCATTATTGATATGCATATTTTTCGTCATGATTAATTTGTACCTAATTAACATGTTCTAGAACATTCACTTTTCCCTCTTTTGATAAATTATATTTATTTAATGTATTCCACCTAGATGCTTATACTGCTATCTGGTTAGTTACCTTTGGTCGTAATTGAGGTCAATCGAATTAAATGTACTTCTTACACCTATGCTAATAGAGGCAGCGTGCATTCATCTATTACAGATCGATTACCAATTAAATTGATTTGCTGCTTTCGAAGATGACGTTAACACTTCATACAGTCACTTCACTGTTGTTGAACTGACCCGACTTTCTCTCAGCCACGCCTTCTGACTCGTTCATTTGTTCCGATAATTGGTACAATCAACAACAACCAAAACACGATAGTTCCGTCGGTAAAATTATTATGTTTCTATACTGCAATTCCAAACTAATTAAGATGCTTCTAATATGCATTCAACTGTAATATACTTCATAAATAGAAGCTTAAATGATAATTACCATTTGTCTGGCTTTCAACTAGCATACATTTTTACTCTTAACACTTCTTCACCAAATCTATCCGTGTTAGATTTCTTCCAAACTTTATAAGTATCAATCTTTCCAACATTAAACTAAACAGTAACGAGTGTAGTTTGCCTCTTTACAATATGTAATGGATTTACATAATATGTGTGTAGAATGTACATGTATAATTATTTATGGAAGTGTTGATCTTTTTGACGTAATAGCATATTTTACATTGAGTATAATAAACTTTAATATTGATTCACTCAAAAACGTATAAAGGAAACTTCATATTCACTTTTCAAAATTATTTACAAACGTTATAAGTGTATGCTTGTTGTGTATTATATAAAGTTATATTTATAAAAATATTTATTTAATGAGGGAATATATTTTGGATGAAAGAGAGCCAGAGATGTTATAGGGTGTGTGGAGGAACGGAGGAAACATGGGAACACTCGGTGAATGAATGTATAATGTTTGGTATGGTCGGAAGAGGAAAGGGAAAAAGCAAGAAACTGGAGAGTGTGTATGGAACAGGGAAGAAAAGGAATTAAGATCAAACCGAGGATAGTGCAGGAGATAAATAAAAGGAAAAATTATAAACTAGGGTAATAGCAGGAAAAATACTGGTAGAAGGGCAAGGGAGAGAAAATGGTCCGCATATCATTTCATTTTTCTTATGTAATATAATAAGATGTAATGGGATATAATTTGGTGTTGTAATTTGTAAATAATTTGATACCAATAAAGGTTTATTTAATTTATTTATCTAATGTATCAATTTTATTTATTTTATTTATCATTAAAACTAGTTTTCTCTATATTGGAATCTAAACGGGCAAAATTTGACGCAATAAAATATATTTTCAGTATACTGAAAAGTAAACAGACAATATGGCAACATTTCATTTCAATCAGACATTAGAACTTCTAATCTTTCGGACCCTTATATATAAACATAAGGACTCCGTTTTGTGCCTAACACGTAAAGGTCGCAAAATGGTAGCTCCAACGAAATAATAAAATAATATAAAAATTTAATCATAAAACAAATAATAATGGCTCTGCCAATAAATCTTTATGTTACATTTGTGTTGTAAAAGTGTATTTGATCATAATTTTGTTAAATTCATATCATAATCATTAATTTTTTTATGTGAAAACGTGTTTCTGTAAATGTTTTATTTTTTATGTAAAAATGTGTTTCATTATGGATTTGTTTTTTAATATAATAATTTTTTATATTCCGAATGGGTTTGTTGTTATCGGTTGCGTAAGCGCCGGGCTGTAGATCTGATTTCGGAATCAAATAGTTATGGTTAAAGGATTAACGTCCAGACCAAGAAATTTATGAAGAAGAAGAGATTTAAACAACGTTTATTTGTCTTTCATTTAAAAATAAACGTAAAATTAATCAAATAGATATGGGATAAATATATGTTTCTGATATGTTGATGTACATTTGTTCTAACATGCCATAGTAATACTCAGAAACTGCCAGGAGCATGAACTTTAGCAAATATTCGTTCCATCTAAAATATATTTTGTAATTAGTTTCGAAATATAACACTATTAAAATACTTATTTTAGGCCATCAATTGCAAGTATTTAATAGTCAATCTCAAATTCAAATTGGAGGCAAATGGAGCAAATCAAAATCACGTATCGAACGACCGTTTGCCGGTGTAATCGCTGGTGTTGTCGTAAATGGAATGCGAATTTTAGATTTGGCTGCAGAAAAAGATGTGCACACAACGATTCGCGGCGATGTACAACTCATGACAAATGTTTTGGACCGGCCAGATCAATTACAAAAAATGCAACAGGTAGCTAGTACCGCTCAATTTCTATATCATATTTATTAATCGCCTTTATCCTTTCATCAACCTTTTATGAATTGTCTGGCTCTAGAGTCTGGACTATGTCAAACACTAAATGCGTGAAGATTAGCTATTGAAGCTTTCGAATAGCATGTTTTTGAGATACAACATTCAGAGTGGAAAGTATGTTTTGAGAATTAGTTCGAACACACTAATAGTGCATAAAGCTTCAGGCGAATATTTTGCAAAGCAATGAAACGATTTTTATGGAAAAAATTGTATCTAATTAATTCTCTAAAAACTTAAAAGGTAGCCCTCTTAAAAGGTATATATAAACTACATCGTACATATAAACCATATTTAAACACCCCGTTGTTTAATCAATTACATACATGTAGTGTACGATCAATTTTATGTTTGATTTGTTTTTTTCTAGACTCCGGCTTCTGGTTTCCCTGGAGTCATGGATGATTTGGTGTTCAGCGGTGCTGGAAGTGGATGCCGAGAAGCTGATGATGAAGATGAATGCCCACCACTTGCACCGGACGCTGGAAGTGGTGATAATGATGACCTTGTAACACCAGTTTATATACCACCTACTAGGCCACCACCATTGGCTGGTACGTAATATATTTTTATTCTAGTAAGAACCAGTTTGAGATAGGACCACTTTCAGTTCTATTCCAGTGAATAGATTTGCAACATCTGGTTTTCTAACGTGGTTTTTGTAGCCCATTGTGTTCTCCCGTACCTGTAATTGAGATTGTTATATGATTTGAATTTAGTGTGAAATGTGATGTTTGAAAGTAGTATTATGCACAGATACAAGTACAGTAGGGTCTCGATTAACCGTCATCTTCGAGACCGTTGCGGTGACGGATAATAGAATACACGGATAACAGAAATAGTCTACCCATACTTTCGACGATAGATAAAAATAGCATACTATGATGTGTTTATAGCACAGAATGTCTTTACTGTAATTTATTCTTAACTAAAGAATCATTATGTACAGTGTCGTACATATTTTGGAAAATGTAGTACAGTAAAAGTCTTAAATTTTTAGTTTACTGTAACTAATTATTTATTATACATAGGACTTTGATACAGTAAATTATATACAGCATTATGCTCCCTTATGTTAAATTCATTATCCGTAACTAAATACACTGCAGTGTTCTACAGTTCTGAGTGCCATACTACATTAACATTAATTGCACTAAAAGTAAATTAAACTAAGTTAATTATTATTGTACTGTAGGAAAATATTTTGCAAATATGTACCTAAAGCAATCTTCTTAAAGTAGTCTATCATGTTTTTGTTTCAAAACTCGACCAGCTTTTCTGATCACCATGTCCCGAATTCTGCGAAGTTGTATCAACTGAATGACGTCTGATTCTTCCTGCTGCTCGAACCAGTCAATACATTTTGTTAACATATTTTCAATAAATTTTGTTACATTTTCAGTCAATACATTTTGTTAACATTTTTGAATGAGTAATTTGTTTTTGCCGATTCATCTGTAACTTCAACATCTTCTTCAATCACATCCTTCCGCAAAACACTCTATCAATTCTTCAAATTTCAGAACTTTAAACCCTCATCAAATTTGTCCATTCCAAGCAATTCACTGATGTCTTCCTTTAAAATATTTTCTTCCGCCGCAAGACTTATACAGAACTCGAAAATGTTTGCTTTAATGTTTGCAATTTCCTCTTCAGTTTCCGCATTATTCACATCATTTTCTTGCACAAACCATAAATTATTCTCACCTCCTTCCAGTGTTTTCTTCGAAACATCATGCCAAGCCTCAGGCACATTGAAAATTGCATCTTTGATGGTGTATGACTTACAAAAAGCCCTGATGTTAAATTCATTATTATTAGAAATCAGATTTTCTAATAACGCTTTTCGGTACCGCCGTTTCATCGTCTCGGTAATACTCTGATCCATTGTTGCATCAATGAGGTTGGGTTCGCTGGTAAAAAATGACAAGTTATTTTGCCATCGTCACTCTTTATTTCACTTACAGGATGAGTAGGCGCATTGTCCACGAGCAGCAATGCTTCATCCTAAAAAATGTGTAAAATTTTGTATTTTCTTTCTCTCAGACCTGGCGGTTAAAAGAGACTGACGGTTAAAAGAGTGACGATTAACCGACAGTGTACTGTACTTTTAAAAATATATATTGTAGGTGGCACAGGTGCGAGACATCGTGGTAAGCATAAGGGTGTTGATACTTCTGGAGGAAGTGGTAAACCATGTGATGATGAAGATTGTTTAGTTGGTAGTGGTAGTGGAGAAGTCAATGTAGATGAGACGGATACGACTGTCAGTGGAGGCACGTCAAGGGCAACAGGTAATTAGTTTTAATTCTTGATTTTTTATAATTTTTATCACATTATTTTATTTTTAATTCTAAATTGTTTTCTTATTTAAATAAGCAAGTGTTAAATTTTGATCCATATTTCTAGAATCTGGTCATAGTTCAACAGCTGTAACATCAGATAGTATTTCTTCTTTATTACCACAACAACCCTTTTATTCATCTACTTGGTTTCCCGTTAACACATTTACTGGTTCTAATATATATTCATCTCCATCATGGACGCATTCATCACAGCCCGGTGGCCCTCATTCAACATATGGAGGAAGTAGTTCGTCTGCTACGGAAGATGATACCTCGCATGAACATAGACGTACTACAACTTTCAGGTGACTCGATAAATATTAAAATTCATAACCGGAAACAGGTAATTCCCGTTGTAGTTCTTTATAAAATTGATAAGGGATGCCATAGTACTGACAGACTGGAAAGTAGCTCTTATAGTTCCTATACCAATGAACGGTGTAAATACGGCTATAAAAAACTTCTGCCCAGTCAGCCTTACATCAATCACTTAGTTAATAGTCAAATATTTATCAGGATTTTGTTATAAACACAAGGTAATTATAATTTAATGCAACAACGGTGTTCCAAAACTCTATTTATTTACATTGTACCATTTTTAGGATCTTACACAATTAATGTTTCGAGGACACAATTACCCCTTCTTCATAAGAACTAAATAAATAGCTTATTATGTTGAGAAGAACAATAAATCGTACCTTTTTTTAAATGTTTCGTTTAACTACAGCATGTTAACAATATACTTCATTTGTATGTGGAATTTTTAGAAAATGATTGTATATTGGTGCTTATTAAAATTTGTTATTTAATTTTATGCATGTTTAATAACCTGAGTTATTAAGATGATGTAGCTTTTATGTAGCTTTAAGATGATATAGATTAATTTCATAAAAGCTACATCATCTTAATAACTCATAAAATTAATTAAACATACATGAAATTAAACATGCATAAAATTAAATAACAAATTTTAATAAGCACCTATATAAAATCATTTTCTAAAAATTCCACATAGAAATGAAGTATATTGTTAACTTGCTGTAGTTGAACGAAACATTTAAAAAAGGTACCATTTATTGTTCTTCTCAACTAATTTATATATGATAAGCTATTTATTTCGTTCTTCTGAAGAAGGGGTAATTGTATCCCCGAATCATGTCAAGATCCTAAAAGTGGATACAATGTAAATAAATGGAGTTTTGGAACACCGTTGTTTCACTAAATTAAAATTGTGGCCTCCAATACTGAAACGCTTAATAATCACAAGGTAATTAATCAGAATAAACATGGTTTTCGAGAGGGGCACTCATGCATAACACAATTAGTAAATTTGGTTCAATAAATAGGCATTCGACAAGGTGACGCATGGTATAATTTAGTGCCATAAACTGATAGCCATGGGGATAGATAGAAGAATTATTGATTGCCGAATATTTAACGGAAAGAAACCTATTATCACCTATATCATTATTGCGACGCACAAAGTAAACATGCTTCTAAGCAGTGAGTTATTAAAATTTATAAAAGGTGAAATTATTGATCTTATTACTAGTCGGAAGATTTCTGCTCACATAACAAATCAGCAAGCAGGTGAAGAATTAATAAAAATGTTCAATAACAAAGAATGTAAAACAGGTAATAACAATGCAAAAGTAAGTGAGGTTAGAATAGATAATGATGAAATAACTCAAACAACATATTTGCCGGAATATATTAACTCTCTAAACTCTGAAATAACAACCATGAAAGTATTAAATACGCATTTAGAAGAACGTATTAAAGATTTAAAACAATTAAATTGGTTGTTGATATGTGTTAATGGTGCAGCTAGTAAACCTATAGAGCCATATATGCATAATAATACTGAATATGCTGCAAACATAATAGAGACAAATCAGGAAACTGCTAAAAATATCATAGCTCATAAAAACGACAAAAACAACAGCATCGCCAAAGATCACAATGAAAAAGATATGAGTAATATTATTATTCACCACAAAAACACATTACGAAATAAACAAATACAGTCCAACATAAATGCGCATAGAGAGTTTTTAATGTTAACCAGTGAATCCAACTGGAGAATTACCTCAAAATAACAGCACCAAATTTCAATGTGAGGGACTATAGAAGTCAACAAATGCAGTATCATTCAAAGTTTGATTCCCGCTTAAAGATATAGTTTACAATCCGTGCATGTGGCCGACACAGGAGCAGGTTCAGAGTATAACTGCCAGCACATAGACATTTATAAAACCAGCCGCCAGCTAACCATATTTCATTTAAACATTCAAGGGTTGCATAAAAACACAGTTCATCTAACGACCGCATTGGAAGCGGATAATATATAACCAACAGTTATATGCATCACGGAACATTGGCAAAATAATATTCAACCAAGTGTAACAACATTACAAGGGTATATGAGGTACAAACTGAGTGCAATGAAATAACTAGTGTTAAAAATAAAAGTGTAGAATTAAGTTTAAAATGTGCGAAATGAGCGCCATAAGTATTTTTAAAACAGTATGTGTGTTGTGTGTATATAGAGCACCTACTGGTGATTCACATTGTTTATAGACACATTAAGCGAAATTATAAATGAATTGATGTCTTACTATGAATACGTTTTTCTGGATGGAGATCTAAATGTAGATGGATTAAACAATAATACCACAAGTCATGTATTTGAATCATTTAATCAAGTCATACATAAGCTCTGTCAGTTAGATCATAGAGCAGGCATGCCAACAGTTTTTGTCCCCGAGTGAAATTAGAAAGAAAAATTTTTCACGGGCTGGTTGAAACATTAAAAATAAATCTGCCGGCTACTTTTTCTTTTAGGTCATCGGCTATTTCAACCGAGTCGTTCATAGAAAACTTTTTGTGGTCTATGAACATTGGTTCCAAAAACAATAAATAAGATTAGATAAAAAAGAATTCCATAAATTGTAGAAACAGAAATATTGCCAATAAAAAACAAAAAAGGTTATAGAGATCACTATAGACAATAAATTAGTGACTGATCCAAGAAAGATATCAGCAGCGTTCGTAGAGTACTTCGCTCGATCGATTTACAATAAAATAGAGACAAAGTTCGACACTACTTGGCCAAACCTAACGCGCGTAATGTACAGGACACGGTAAATAATTCACTGTTTGTCGTAGCAGTTAGTGAGTCTGAAATCCAGAACATAATTGGTTCACTCCCAAACAAATCATCCACTGGACTGGATGAAATACCAATCAGATTTGTAAAACACTAAGATATTTATATCTGAAATTATAGCAAAATTAGCAAATCTATCACTTATGAAAGAAGAATTCCCAGATTGCCTAAAATCAGGAAAGATAATTCCTAAGAAAGGCGATAACAAAATAATCGGAAATTATAGATCGGTCATAGTACTCAGTACTATATCTAAAATTATATAAAAATGTGTCCTAAATAGAATTACCAACTGTATAACAATATAAAATCATTAACGATAATCAGTACGGATTTATACCAAACAAAAGCGGTTTTTGCTGAAACTGCGGTTTTGCAAATTTATCAAGCAATACATTATGGGCTTAATAAAGGTCAACAAGTTGCCACAATCAGTTTTGATCTTAGCAGTGCTTTTGACTCGGTAAGGCATGGCTTGCTTCTTCGAAAACTAGAATGCTTGGGATACGAGGATTACTTAATAAATTGGTAGAATCATATTTAACAAAAAAAAAATATGTCTGGTTGAAGTATCCAGCAAGGCCAGATAGAAGGAGTGCAGCTCCAAATTAGGGGTTGCGCAGGATTCTTGTGTTGAACCAATACTATTCGCACTTTTTATGAATGATTTGCCAGATCATATAGATGATGAGGAATTTGTTATGTACGCGGATGATGCTACAGTGTAGTCACTGGAGATAATGCAGGTAACTCAATCAATAATATAGGGAAAACAATTATGTAGTTTGAGACATGGTGTAATATTAATTTAGTCATAGTGAATAAAACAACCGTGGTTATAGAGTACCAAACAACTTTAGCCAATGTTATTAATATTAGTAAACCACCAAATACCCACATTTTACAAAGTGCGGAAACAGGTACCTATTGGGAGTAATTTTTCATACTTCTCTTAGATGTACATCGCACAAAGATATGGTCTGCAGCAAAAATTGGCTCGAGGTACTTTTCTCCTAATAAACTTAAAAAAAAACAATTCCGGCACGCAGAACTACTCAATGCATATGACTCGTCAGCGTACTCTGCGTAATTTGCGTACGACATCATAGCATGGGGTCATTCAGTGGACGCCAGCCGTATATTTATAATGCAAAAGCGCATAATTCGAATACTGTATACAGGGACACATGTAGCCAAGCATTCCGAGATCATAACATTTTAACTTAGTATATTTATAAAATATCAGTTTACGTTTTCAATAATAAACTTTTTTTTTTGTTTTGCGTAGAAAGTGGAGAATCTTCATAGACAAAGGATGCCCGATGCAACCAATAGTGTGGGATTCTTACCCACTAAACTCCACTCC
>WYDF02055871.1:0-11933 GCA_009867245.2 Adranes taylori
TAGTTTCACCTCAATTCTCAATATGTGAAAGAACGTCGAAGTAGCTGCTGCTGCGTCCCTCACGTTGTGCGCATTAGTAAACTAAGAGATAAAATTTCATTTCTAGTAATCGATTACCAATTAAACATTAAAATACATGTTCTTCGCTTCGCGCTTCCAGCAATGTGTACTTGTAGGAAGAACTTACCATTCTTACCTCTTTTTCCAATACTTATCTTAGAGCTTTTTGATCAATTCGTCATTAAAAAAAAAGTATGTTTTATTCAGCAAGCCATGTATTAAAACCAATTCCAATCTATAAATTATAAAATTCTCGGCAATTTATTAGTTGCACATACCAGGAAATAAATAATCAATTAGCTTATTTGTTCTTTTTCTTGAATAATAAGACCTCATTCCAACCCTATTAAAAGGAAAAAATTAGTAAAATTTTCTGAATGGGTGAGCTAATGATAAAATGATGATAGAAGTCTTATTCGTTCTGGTGCATTTGTACCAAATCTGTTATATTTTTCAACAATAAAATTTTCCAATTTCTCCATATTGGAAACATTAGTTCCCCTTTTTGATGAGCACCCTGGCGAAATTGTTCATATTGCCCCGTCAGAGCTGTCCAAAACACTAGGGCTCCTGTCTCTGTGTAATGGTGTAATGTCTCTGACTCCCTTTTCTTTTCGATCACTACAAAGGATATATGTCAGCAAGCAACAGAGCGATCCATACTATCCAGCATTTTTGATTGGAGAGAAATAACTGGAAATAATCAGCAAACATTTGAATCTGTATGAAACGAAGGCCTAAACCCAAACTTGGATACAATAACCACTTTTACAGAGTTAAATGCTTATTCCCTGTTCGTGAATGAAGATTTCTTAGAAACAATTATTATAGAACAAATCGAAGTGCACACCAGGTATTAGTAATATTCGGTAGAGCAAAGTCCAAGAGCCGACTTTCGCTTTGGAAACCAATAAAAGTACCGGAAATGAGGCAGTTTTTCGGTATTGTGCTTTATATAGGTTTAGTGCGTTACCCGGAACTTGAGGCATCCTGGAGAGGACATATCCCGTATGCAAGAATAACCTAATTCCAAAAATAATGTCAAGAAACAGATTTCAACCTCTTCTTCTGGGCGATCAGAAAGGATATACTTGCTCATTATCTGTTTATCAAGGCAAAGTGGCGAATCATCTGGAAATTTCTCTATCAACGAATACGGTGATGGATCGGTGTAAGGATTATTTGGATGAAGGAAGAGTTGCGATAAACGACAAGTTCTATACCAAAATTCCTCTGGCAAAGCAACATTTAAGCCGAAGAACTCACTCCGTTGGACTAAGATAAAACAGAAAAGGTCTAGCAAAAGAAGTTGTGTCAGCAAAACTAAAAAAAGGGGAAATAATAGGTAGAGAAAATGAAGATGGAATTGTTGTGTCTATGTGGAAAGACAAAAGAGATGTTTTAGTGCTCACTACTTATCACATTTTGGACATGGTGAATGTAGGAAACTTAAACAGGAAGCGTGAAGAGATTCAGGTGAAGAAGAAGTTTCTACAATAGGATAAGAAGCGAAAAAAGATACAGCACGAAATGAAAGAGAAGTGCAAAAGGAGTAGAAAAATGAGAGAATGATGTTTATGCTGTCACGAAACACCTGCTATTTGTATTCAGTGTTATTCTGAACATTTTTAAATATATTTCTGGGATGAATTTCATTTTTAGCTAATAATTAATAAAAATAAAACTTTTGTCTTTTTATCCATATTTTTCACCATTGCCAAACCATTGGTGCACGTGTTTACTCGTACGCCGACCAATGCCTGTATACGGGGAATTGCACGTAAACTGAATCGCCGCATTAATTTATATAAAATAATACCTCTCCTCTTGCACACCTGCGATTTAAGTGCTAAGAAAATGATATAGCCAGTTGGCCGACGGCTGCACAGGATTGTCAACTTTACATTTTTTAAAAACACCGCGCGGCTGCTAACGTGTTATAATGGGATATAAAGGTATTGTTATTGCTAGCCAGACAATCTGGAATCAAACTGATCAAACATATTGTTTGTCCAGTGGAACTAGGGAAAAAAATAAATATCAAAGATTTATAATTTTTACTCTGATGAAGTAGAGTAGGACAAATAAACAAAAACTTGATATAGCGTCTGTGATAGACCATATATAGTACAAATATTCTAACATTAAGAATATATAAATTGAATTGAATGCTTATATTACTATAATGGTAGAAATTAACATTTAATCATCGTATAGTTGATTTATTAAAAAAAAATTAATTGTATAACAGTAAAAAGAGGAAGTTTGTAAGAGCAAATGGATTTTTATTCTATAAAGAAACCTAAACTTGAAAATGTGGAAGTCGCTGATATCATCACATGCCAAGAATTTCATGTTTTAGAGGTACATGATGTTCCAAGACAACAGAACATTGATTCTAAAGTGGATATTATCGAAAATGAACTGTTAAAGTATGATTGGGCCCAAGAGGAACTTAAAAACGAAATAGATGATTCTATAAATAACTTTACTTCTATTCAGCCAGGAATGTATAACCTATTGCCGTTGAAAATTGTTGACCTGGACATCCATGATCGGTGTACTGGTTTGGATGTTACGACTGCAGAGAAAGGAGTTTTAAAGGAACATCAGCATACTCATATTGATGATTTATATTACAAATCGACTTCAGAAGAAGTTTCATATTCCAAATGTGTAAGCAAGAATACGCTGAAAGTAGGCACATCTACGCATACAGGTAAAAAACCATTGCAATGTTCTCATTGCGACTATAAATGTAATCGGTTGGGTACTTTGAAAATACATGAACGTGTGCATACAAAGGAAAAACCATTTAAGTGTTTTGATTGTGGATCCGAGGCTGCAACCAAAAGTACATTAGCAAATCACATTCGTAGGAGGCATTGCGAAAATGAAAAGTCAATGCAGTGTTCTCAATGCGACTATAAATGTTATCACTTGAGTAGATTGAAAATTCATGAACGTGTGCATACAAACGAAAAACCATTTCAGTGTATTGATTGTGGACACAAGGTTGCAACCAAGTCTGCATTAGCAAACCACGTACACAGGAGGCATTGTAAAAGTGAAAAGCTATTTCATTGTTTTAACTGCGATTACAAGACTACAAGGAAAGAGAATTTGGTAAGTCACACACGAAAACATACGGGTGAAAAACCATTTCATTGTTTTTATTGTGTCTACAAGTCCGCGCGCAGGAGTACATTTTTACTACACACCCGTATGCATACGGGTGAAAAACTGTTTACATGTTCTGTTTGTGATTCTAAATATTCGAGGAAAAATAACTTTTTAGCACACGCACGAAAGCACAAGGGTGAAAAACCGTTTCAGTGTTCTGATTGTGACTACAAGTCTGTAAGCAAGGGTGAATTAGTACTCCATACCCGTATGCATACAGGTGAAAAACTGTTTAAATGCTCTGTTTGTGACTTTAAATGTCTACGGAAATCAGACTTCACCGAGCATGTACGAATACACACGGGTGAAAAACCACTTCAGTGTACTACTTGTGACTACAAGTGTGCACGGAAGAGTGCTCTTAGAAGACACATGCGTACGCAGCATAGTAGTACATTAAAGTGTTCTATTTGTGATTTCAAATGTACACGAAAGATGATCTTAACACTACACGAACGTAGGCATACGCGTGAAAAGTCATTTCAGTGTTTTCATTGTAACTACAAGTCTCGAAGCAGGAGTGTTTTTCTACAGCACATTCGTATGCATATGGATGAAAAACTGTTTAAATGTTCTGTTTGTGACTATAAATCTTCACGGAAAGATCACTTCACGAATCATATACGAACGCACACGGGTGAAAGACCATTTCAGTGTAGTACTTGTGACTACAAGTGTGCACAAAAGACTAATTTGAAGGCGCACATGCGTACTCATTCAGATGAAAAGCGATTTCAATGAACTACCTTTTGTTTGTAAAGTTTACAACGAAGAGGACGTTGAAGGTGCCAATTCGAGTGAAAACCCTATTCAATGTTCTGATTATGTGTACCAGTGTACAAGAAGGGAATTATTAGCAATACATTTTGGGGCTAAAAACGTGTTTAGATGTTTTGTTCATTTTATAATTATGAGTTGTAAGTTACAGAGAAATTACCCTACTGTACATAAACGGAACCGTATAGATGAAAACCCATTTAGCGTTTATATAGCACTGGTCCCACTTAACCATCGATAGCCATCAGCAGCCAACGATCTCTTTATAATTTCAAGCATGCTGGAAGTTTGGTGGATAGTTGATACTGCTCGATGCACGGGCACTTGCGAATTCGTGGTTATTACAGGCATTGACATATTAAAAATCAGCTGTTTCCCTGTTTTAGCTTTTTTGGTGAAATTGTAAGTTTGATCGACAATGTTTTTCATTTTATTAAAATGGCTTCTACAAGGATGCTTTCAGAAAGAAATTTATTAATTAAATTATGAATAAATAAATGACTTTAACATGTCAAATAGAAGAAGGCCTGTTTATTTGATGTTAACTTTATTACCTGATTGATAACAATTGGTGGATCAGTTAGTTCAGTCAGACTGCATCCTAAGAATGAATGTCATACACAAACATATGCATTTTAAGTATGATTTTTTTTTAAATAGAAATATATCAGGATATATTGCTTCATGTTTCCAATGTATCATATACCCTTAAAAATATACCGGTATAATTACAATTACGGTAAATACAATTAACAATTGATCAATACAGATATTGATTTAAGAATTGAAATATCTATTAGAGAATCTATAAGAGTCTCTGTTGGATGTTTTATAAATGATATAAATTATTTCGCGTATAAACTCTGTTACATGTTATACGCTGGAAAACAACTTACACCAAGAAAACCGTGTTGTATATATTATCGAAATGAGTTTTAAACATTTGGAATTCTAATAACTTGTTAATAAATAAACTAGTAAATCAATATAAAATATATAATTATAACTACTAAATTACTTATTCTATCTGAAAACATTGTTTGTAATAATATGCTTTTTAATGACAACCTTAAATGAATTATTTAATTCAATGGTAAGATCTGGGTGCCTTATTTTGCCAATTTGAATATGATAAAAGTCTTGTCAACTCGAATTTTAAATTGTATCTATCATTGTATAATAATTCTGAGTTTACTCTAAAGTTTAAATAATCTTCACTTACGAACCATAATCTTAGATGTTATAGATACTACTTAAATATTATAATATTATACAAATGACTGGTTTTGTTTTTCATATCTAATCCTTCAAATGTTTTAACGAATTATATTTGGGGTTTTTCACAAACCTATAGTTTTGCGCCATTTATATATTACATAACAATTAAATGTAATAGTTTGTTTATGATACCCTCAGTGTAAGGTCACTACTTAAGTCTCTTTGACATTTGTTGTGTCTACTATATATACGCGGAGCGTATATCTGGCTTGATATGGTTTTCCATACAAGAACACAGTGTATATTGCAGTGAGATATAGTAAGGAACACAAGTCTGATCACGGTGTTAGAAAAATTGCAATAGGTGTAAGTAAATATGCATGAACGACTGATAGGGTTTTCCATTCCACGAAATTAGTGCGAATTGAAATCGGTATGCTGTTCATTCGACAGATTTCATATATACTAGGTTAGGTCAACGAATTTCATTCAGTCGTTCAGTGCAGACCAAACTGTATTGCACCCACTGTATTTTTTTCTACACTGTGATCATACATTAGTTCCCTGTCAATGTAAAAACATGGCATCATCCAGCATGAATAGTAATGCTGTTATAAATATGTATATGATATTATTTTCCATAGGGAACATGCTTATGTTGTATTTTTAAAAGCATTGAAAGTACTTCAAGTATAACCATAACAACAAATATTACATACAAGATTATAATCGATATTTTGCCGAAGTTTGAGATGTTAACTTTAAAATTACGGAGGCCACAGTAATGAATGAAGAACTCCAATTAAATTAAACAAGTTCCAATTAAGCAGCCAGTTAACTTGAAGTTCTCATGTTATTATTTTAAAGAAAATCACATTGAACAACAAAGTATATAAAATATATAAAGTGGACAAAATAATTAAGTTATTAGCAAGTACACAAAAAGACTATTGAATAATGGCGGCGAATACAAATGAAGTGTGTAATAAAATAGTTGATATTAATTCAGAAATGATTAATTGTTTAATGGGATGTAAAATATCGTATCATTGTAAATGAGTAAATCTAAAAAATAGTGATTTTAAAGCTATAACAGGAGTTATAAGAATATACTGGATGTGTGAAGGCTGTCGTATAATAACTGAGGTTAAATTAAAAACTAAAGAAGTATTGGATATAGTAGTGAATTCAAGGTTCAAGGTGAATACCGAAATTTTACAGATAAAAGAAATAATTAAACTTGAACACTTAGGAGAGAAAGTACAATTCTCGAATATAGATGTAGTATCAGATGCACTCAAAAAGACTGAAAACTCTGCAAGCAGTAGTAACAATGAAACTGAACACGTTGTACTAAGGTCAGATAAAGAGAAGAAAAATAAATTATTCAGTGAGGTAGTAGAAAATAAAGAAGTCTTAATAATTAAACCAAAAAGTACTACAAGTAACAATGAAATTAGAAAAGATCTGATTACTAAACTTGATTCAAAGGAATTTAATAATGTCCGGTAATAATAAAATGTAAGAATTCTTATGAACCAGAAACAATGAAACAAAAATTAGATCAAAATATAAGTGAAAAATATAATATTGAAAACGCGAGAAAGAATCTTCCTAGAGCAAAAGTAATGCATGTAAGAAATCATGCTGTATGGTCTGATGGAGATATGATAGAAAAAATAATATCGCAGAATGATATACAAACAAATGGGGGCACTCGAATTGCGCACACATTAGCGACGGGTAGTTGGGCCACTATTAAGAATGTTTAATCTCTTACCGAACTGCGCACAAATGATTTTTAGTTGGATCGAATTTTTATATACCATATTAGAACATAGTATCAGACATTACATGAAATATAAACGATTCCTGAAAGTCATGGAGGTTAAAGTTTCTAGGAATTTAAATCTTTTCGTTCCTAACGGATCCATTCTATTTCTAAAACGTACTTAAATATATTGTGAATAAAGTTTGTTTTACCTCTACAGGTAGTGGTAGAAGTACGGATATAGGTATACACCGTATTACAATGTGTTAGGTAGAGGAAGAAGTACAACAAAGATTGATTATTTTAGTTTTGCGGTGCGCAAAGAAAAATTGTGTAGCAACAATATATACTTTAGACTCAGTGTTTTTAAGAAAAGAAGGCATTCACAATCTTGACAGTAACTAAGAATTGATAATCGGACTACGAGTAAATAACTCAGTTAAAAGGAGAGCCCAGAAAGACATTTCCGCCAAACCGGTGAAATTTATTCGAAAAGAATTAGATAAGCAAATAAACGCACTAGAAACCATATCGGTAACTGATGTTAAATATATAAGAAATAACATTAATCATGCTCGTTTACAATTAGTGCCAAAATTGTCCAAATCAATGGTGGAAGTGCAGAAATTCTTAGATTGTTCTGATTTAAATAAAGCCCAATAAAGAAGAGCCATTTATACTGTGCAATGATTTTGTTGAAAATATTGTAGTGTTCTCATGTACCACTGACATAGAATTTATGTGCCAACAAGAATCCCTTTATATGGATGGGACATTTGAATATTGCATAAAATTCTTTGGGCAACTATTCAGAATACATGCCCTTTGTAATGATATGTATGCATCAGTGGCATTTTGCTTACAAAAAAAAACAAAGCAAGAGATACGTACATCAAATTATTTAATATAGTATTAAAAGAAAAATGCAAATTGATGGGTTGTTTCCTAAATCCAAAAACTGTTGTAATCGATTTTGAAATAGCGATTCATTCGAGCATCGAAGAAGTTTCGCATGGAGTTCGAATTGTAGGATGTCGATTCCACCTTTCCCAGTCATGGTAAATACAAAATTTTTAATTTTTTTAAATACGTAGAAACGATTGTTTTTATTACAGGTGTTGTAAAATACAGCAAATAGGCCTAACTTCAGAATATAAAAATGAGCAATCTCTAATTGGATCATGGCTAAAGACTTTATTCGGACTTACATTTCTTCCAGCAAGGGAACTAGGAGATTGCTTGGTAGAATATTTCATGAGCGAAAAGCCGGAAGATCCTAATGTTAACCAGTTTGTCGATTATTTGGTGGCGAACTACATCGACAATGATTTAAAATTTCCTCCGGATATATGGGCAGAGAAAAGATCCACCATTGTCTGAACGACAAATGCGTGTGAATCTTTCCATTCTAAATTTAAAAAAGAAAACACGAGTCTATATCCAAATATTCATTCATTTTTGAAAGTATTTTTAGAAATGCAAACAGATTCATATATAAAACCCAATTCCTATTAGGCGAAATGAAAAAAAAATGTTAGGCCTGAAGTATTACTAAAAACACAGTTTTTTTCAGTCAAAAATTATATAATTTGATAGAAATGAAATATAACATTACAATTTTGTTAAATGTGTTGCATATAAATTTAGTAGTATTATAAATATGTTTTGCAATAAATATGAATTAACTTCTAAAATTTGTTAATATGTACATATATATAATATTTTGTTTAATTAATTATTTACATTAAGCAGGTCGTCTTCGAAAATTGTATAACAAATACGAGAGACTAACAAATCACAAGAAATGCCGATGAACCGATATTTGATAATGTGCAAATATGCCGCTCTCGTATATGAAACCAGTGGTGCTAGTAACGACGTGGCTCTATAGTCCGTTGCGTGTTTTTAATTGTGCACTTAGAGGCTTTCAATACACGCTAATACCATATAAAACTGATTTCTCTACAATAAGTAAAAATCGGTAAAAATCAAAATCGGATCTAGTTTGGGAGTTAATTCAAGATTAACTCCCAAAACACCTTGCATATGTAGACCAACAGACTTTAAACATATATAGAAGATTTAATAAAAATAATATTTATTCGATGTAATAGGTTCAGATACAGAGTTAGTATGTATTCAGTTACACTCATACAATGACGTTCTGAAAAATAAGGGTGTTGATAAAGCTTAATACCTTATAGCAGAAATGGCCATCCACCCGCGGTTCATCGACATTCCTTCTGATTTGTTAGTCTCATATTTTTCACACATTTTCCGAAGACGACCTGCTTAATCTAAATAATTAATTAAACAATTAATGTAGTCGTATCATTAAACGACGATACCCATCCATATGATCATTTATAATGTGCAAATATGCGGCTCTCGTATATGAAACCAGTGGTGCCAGTAACGACGTTTTATAAAATGATTTAAATAAAATAGTTAGAAAAAAGTCTTTTTAAATAAAAATAAATTATCAGGTAATTTTGTGCTAATGACGTTGGAGCGCAGTTCAGGTACAGATAGGTAATCCATGTGCAATAGAAACGGGTGTACCGCAAGGTTCGGTATTAGGACCACTACTCTTTATGATATACATAAATGATAGCGCTCAAATGGTTACAGAAGCGAACCTATACTTGTTTGTAGGTGATACATTGCTAACAACAACAGCAAAAATCTACAAGTGGCTCACCCTAAAATTGAACTGGCAGTAAATCAAATTGAAAAATGATTAGTAGACAACTCTGTGATTCTAAACACTGAAAAAACAAAAGCTCTTGCTATGGCAAAAAAAGGGCAAACATAAGTGATTATCCACTTTACATAAATGGTGAAAAGTTAGAATATGTTGAATCCATAAAATATCGGGGAATAATTGTAGATGCAGAGTTAAAGTTCAATGAACATTTTAATCACGTTATAGAAAAACTTTCAAAAAGAATAAATTATTTTAGGCGAATTTGTTCAAACCTAAATATGTGGTCTAAATTATTGTTATATAAATCCACCATTGGTAGTCATTTAAATTATTGTCCAACAATTTTAGTTTTTGGAAATAAACATTATCAATCGGAATATCACAAAATACAAAATAAAGCTATGAGAATAATATTAAATTGCAATAGATATACCAAAATAGATCATATTGTCACGTGGAGTTTTTGGGGTGTTTACTGCCTTTTACTTACTACTTCTTACCCGCAAAACCAACCACGACTTGCAAAAGAGGGTAGCTTAAATAGGTACATAGATGGTAGACTCAATCCTCTTCTGTTGTGCTGGCTTTAAACGTACTGGAAGTCGACGATTACTTCTGACTGATTACTAGCTCCAAATTATCTCTGACTTTATTCCGATTTTCAATAAGCACTTTAATCTTTAGTTTAACTTTTGGACTTTATGATGTTTATTTATATTTTTATCTCTCACATCCACACAATAAAACATAGTAAACCAGGCGGTCAACCAAAGCTATCGAATCAACTTTTTCTACAACTTGATTAATGAATGTTTATACTTTGTTTACACATATTAGATCCATAGCTGTGGGTAGCTTCCAGTAAATTAAATGTTTTCAGCAAATAAATAAAAGCGAGAAATAATGAAAGTAGTAAGAGTTTGTTCCTACCAGATCCCCTGCCGCCCTCCCAGGGGTGTTTCAAAATCGCTATCAAATGATAATCGTTCCGTGGAGCGCTATTTTTTAGTGATTTTGGAGCTGGTATGGAGTTTGATAGGCGTCATTTGAAAAAGCAATATGACGGACGACAAGATGTATCCGGTTGGGCGGGAAACAAGTTAGTAGATTTATCACTAGGCGCGAAAAATTTGATTTTTTTTAATCTGTCGTCGTCCTTCTCGTACGCCATATTACTTTTTCAAATGACACCTGTCAAAATCAATACCAGTTCCAAAATAACTAAAAAATAGCGCTCCACGAAACGATTATCATTTTCGAGCGATTTTGGAATACCACTGAGAGGGTCGAAGGTGATCTGCTAGGAACAAACTCTTACTACTGATGAAGAAAAATCTATTCTGCAATATTAAAATAAATATTCAATTCAATAACAAATAATAAACAGATCATGTCAATTCAGTTAATTTTGCTCAAAAATAATTGGTAAATCTACAGTTTTAAACTTTGCGTATTATCTACCAAGATTGCCAAGAATAAAAATCAATTATATAATTCTTAAATAAACTTATCACATCACTTATACACGTCACTAATAACTATAACTGGCAAATATATTATTTGCTGGTGTTTAGAAAACATTACAGAACTCTTTTATGATTAATTAATTTTAATAAAATGATCTTTCACGATTTAGACTGGGAAAGGCGTGGTGTTTGGAAAATATTACAGAACTGCTTTAGTACGGTGAAGACCCGTGCTTATATTAAACAAGGGCCAACCCCGTTTCAGCCATGTTTTTTCGGCAGCCAACAGTGAGCTAAAAACGTCTCTAAAACTGTTCTCAATTTTAAAAATCCAATTAGAAAGCTTGTGGAAAACTGTCCTAATAAACATCTGACTTTAATTAAAAATATTTCTTTGTTCCCTAAAGTCAAATCAACCATACAGTTCTTATTAGTAATTACATTCGCGAGTTCCGCTCATCAGTAGCATATTTCCTCTTAAAACTTAAGTAAGAGGTGTGTTTTACGGTATATTGTGCATTTCCTTATGATGGAAAATTCCTCTGAAATGACCTGATGGACGTAGTTCAAACACGCGTCTTTCTCATAACCTTGAAGAAAGGATTTCTCGATAAAGTCACATAGTTAAATGACACCAAGTATTCATTTTTATATTATTACATTTTGTTGCATAATCTGGCGTTCCAGAATTAGCCAAGAAAAGCAACGTCTTGTTGTAGCATATAAATATATTTGAAAACATTAACAGGTT
>WYDF02055882.1:0-11933 GCA_009867245.2 Adranes taylori
CGGTGCGAACATAGATGAGCTATTGTAATATAGCTAAATTCTGCACTGAAGGAGAATTAAATTCTATTTTAATATTTATATATATAATATGGTTAATCAAAAAAGTAACTCTTAGACACTAATATGTTAATTGTGTTATATCACACTATTTTTAAATCAATCTGTACGTATGGAATTATCGCATGGGGTGAAACATTCAATTCAAGTCTACAGTACATAAGTTAATTATAGACCAAAGAATTGTCTTAAAATTAATACTAAACAAACATTATCGATACTCATCTGACGTCTTATTTAGTGAAATAAATGTCTTACAACTATCACAATTATATTCTTTAAGTTTAAATACATATTTATTTAAAAATTAAATTACTATTACGCGTGTTACTAATCATTATAACACTCTTTCGTTAGTAAACAGTTGCGCCAATCTATTGTTTATGCGTAAGTCCATCTCTCGGAAATGTTTTATATATTATTTTCCGAAGCTTATAACTTTTTACCCTCACATTAAGAAGCGTTTCATATAGTCACCACGTAGCTATATTAAATATATTCTATGTAGTGATCACCGGATTTAGGACTCATTAATGAAAAAAAAAACCACTTTTAAAGCTTACTAGTTTCGTTGTTTTTAATGTACAACTTTCTCAGAGCATGCTACAAGGAATATTATAATGATATTTGATGTTAAAAACTACCTAACCTTCTTAGTTATCTAATAAATTGAACATTTACCTTTAAGAATTACAATTGTTTACTTCTTGAGTACTTGACCGTACTGTATTTAAAACTATATTACATTTAAAATTCAATTTTTGAAACGAACATTGAATCATTATAATCTACTCTAGGTTTTGTGTTGTTATCTTCAACACCTGTAATAGAAAGAAAAGATCTCCTGAGAGTGCTTCCTTCTAGAAACCACACTCAGCCACAGTTTACAAAGGAACCACTCTCAATCAGTCCTAATCCCGTTGAGGTTAACACTAATTGTAATATTGATTATTATTGAACTATTTTGTTTAATAGTTATATATGTTTTTTGAAAATCTCCTTTATGGAAACATTACCTTAGTTTTATCATAACACCTCGTTGTCACTTGGCAGGTTGTCATTTTTATCTTGCAATTTCCCATATAGTTTATCTTTGTTGAATATTAATACATAATTTTGTCAATATATTATATATTTTACTGCAAAACATTTGTTTTGGTACTGTTAGCACTATAATATTGTCTAATTAATTTAAATTACTTGTGGCGTAACAACATAGCCACGGGCCTAATAATTTTGCCGGGGCCCAAATGAAATAAAATAATTAAAATATTAATGTCTCTAAAATATTAATGTCATAATAAAATAATTAAAGTATTAAATATTAATAAATAATTAAAATATTAATAAAATAATTAAAATATCATCATTATGATACGTAGTATTGATAACTATATTAATTTATTAATTTTAAGTACAAAAAAGCAATTGTTATGTTTTTTTTCACAAATATTTTTTTCTGGAACATAGAAAAAAGTCTGCAACACGTTTTTAATAAATGCGGTTTCAGTTTCTTTCTATGATAATATAGTTCCGGGCTTTGAGTTTATAATATTAAAACAATTTTACTTTACTAAGACTTATTTGACCGTTGGCAATTGCTAGAAACATTCCAACCTGCCATGCGCAGAAGATAAAAAAGACACCCGCCTGTCAAGTGACCACGAGGTATTATGATAAAACTAAGGTAATGATTCCATGGAGGATATTTTGCAAAAACACATATAACTATAAAACAAAATAGTTCAATAATAATCAATATTACAATTAGCGTTAACCTCAATGGGGATCGGACTGATTAAGTGTGGTTTCCAGAAGGAAACACACTTAAGCGTTCCTTCTTTCTATTACAGCTGTTTAGAAAGACCTGAAAAGCACCTGACACGAACCTCTTTTTGAGCGATTGTTAAATTATGTTGGATCCAACGCGAACAAATCTTTTTGACGAACAAATGGTTATGCAATATGGAATGTATGCTGGTCCCACTAATGCCGATCTCACGATAAGTCACATGGCGAACTTGCAGTATCAGTTCACGCATAGCATAAATTTTTGACAAAACAACCGATTTTGGACGAAATTCGTCGTTGAGCGAACTACGGTCACGATTGGGTTCAGTAAACCATGGATAAACATTGATCCTTGATGAAGATTTATCGCCAAAAGTTTAATTAAATTAATCGACGCACTGTTACTGAGAATCAATTATTGTGATCTACGGTACGAATTAATCCACTCCGAAAATTGTAAAAAATAATCCTAAGAAAACGATTTAATTCCATTTTTGCTCGAAATGAATTTTTACTGTAAACAACACAAATAGCGCTCGTTGGTTAAAACATGAGTACGAATACCGCAAAAGGGTCAAACTTTACGATAGAGATGTGAGTTGTCTGCACTAGGATTGCCAAATCCCGAAATATAAAAGACAACAATATATGTATAAGTTAAAACAATTATTACTTTTGTTCACTAAAAATAAACAATCAAAATATTATGTGAGCTATATTTATTGTAAAATGTTAAAATATTACTCTGTTTCGCGGTCTGATCAGATATGAGGTAAAATTTCAATTTCAGTAGAATCGCTTTTATGAGTGCCGTGAATCAATCATATCGAGTTTACTAGCACTTACAACATTGTGTATTTTCAACTATTAAGACAAATTAGCTATATGTTAACATATAATAAATTTTGCTATTATTCGGTGCTAATAAGCCGGAAAACCAAAAGTGAAAAATAAAAATTTTCTACCATCTACTACTTGTACTTAGTATGAAATATAATTAATATGAAGCAAAGGGCTCCTAGTACAATATATAAGCTAAAAGAATTATAGTTTTTGTTCACTAACCTTATATTGCGAACTATATTTACTCCAAAATGTTGAAAATATTTAATTTTTATTTGCACTTTTATAAGTTATAATAGCCTCGATATGATTGATTAAAAGTCAAAACAAAATTAACGACAAAAAATGAAACATGCTAAATTAGTAAATCATAATATTAAACATACCAAAATACACACTATATTTACCTTTGATGTTAATAATGCCGCGGTCTTCGATAATATATCCACCAATTTTTTCTAGAGCATCTTTGCATTGAGCACTAATATGGATTTTAAGTGGCTCGCCGTTACTTTCCATTCTTGACGCAGTGTTGACCGTATCACCGAATAAACAATAACGTGGCATTGTTAACCCTACAACTCCAGCTACAACTGGGCCTGCAAATTTAATTCAATCAATATTATCTAATATAATTATTTTGTTACGACTATTATGAAATGGTTGATACCTGTATGAATACCAATTCTTAATTTTAACGTTTCTTTTGGCTTATGAGCAATCGAATGATGTTTAATAGCTGATAATAGATCTAATGACATTGAAGCAATTTCTCCTGCATGTCTGTCATTATTTCTAAGAGGTAAACCAGAAACCTAAAACCGGATATACCGCTACTTTTAATATTTTTATATCAAAAAGATCGAATTAAAATAGTTTGGAAATATTAACATTATCGGTGGTAAGTAAACTCGTTGATTGTGTTAAATGTGATATTGTACCATTCCATAAATAATGGAATGGTACAATATCACATTTAACACCGTTTGAGCTTTTAATTAATTTGTAATCAATTGACTTTTAACATTTATCAGAAGACTAATAGTCTGCTAGCAGTACAGCCTTTTTATTCAAGTGGCAAGGTGTACATCCTTTTATTCAAGTGGTAAGATCTTATATAATGAAACGTGAGATATTTGTTTTAACACTCGGATACTAGACATTTTAAAAACTTCCATTGAACAAATTCCAAACAATTAGTGTGTATTATATAAAATAGGTTACGTACTATTGACAAATATTTAAGATTAAAGCCAACTCCTTATAGTTGAAAAAACAAAATATATGCTAGTATCCTGTCAAAAAAGAAACGGAGAGAGTCCAACTATCAATGGTAAAGTGTTTGAAACTGTCAACAACTTTAAACACCTGGGATCTAAACTGACCAAGGATAATAATATAATACCTGAAATTAGGCAGAAAATTACACAAGGAAATTGATGCTATTTCAGCTACGTAAAAGGGGTGTAAGTGGTTCGCTGTAGAGGTAGCACCTTTCATGTCGGTCGGTCACACCATATATCATAAACAGGAGGAGGGCTGAGATGATTGGTCCTGACAGGGTTCCCAGGCTCACTTATAGCTCCTAGCACCACAGCCCGGGCAACTATATTTACCTACAGGCTAAACTAAGTGAGGATAGCCAGATATGGCGAACACTAATGGTGGACAGAAGTTCCATTAGTACCCGACGGAGGCCCTTGAGAAATAATCGCCCTAAGGGCTCAGTCGGGATAGATACAGGCGAAGCTGGATCAACCTCAACGACTATATCTCTGCGATGTGGAAAGCAATAGAGAACTACCACATTAATTTCTCCATGAAGATTATGATTGACGATGAACTCTTCGAATTATATGTTGCCGAGCGACCCGGATAGCACCCGGCGCCGTACTGCGCCCACACAAATTGACGACTGGCCGAGTAGATGTGGGCCCTAAGGCATCGCAAAATTTAGCTACCAGGAAGAACCCACGAAGGCTAGGCCATACTCGACTAGCTACATGGAACGTCCGCGGCCTGAACAACACCGGATAGTTGCATATCTTGGAAACTGAACTGACGCGTTGCAAAATAGATATAGCAGTGATCTCAGAGACCCACTGGAAGGAACAAGATCACTAGTGTCGAATAGACTAAATAAAGCAGTTATAGGATACGAAACAATCAATGAACGAATAATAGCAATAAAAATTAATTCCCAACCATGCATTGTCAACATAATGCAACTATATGCAACCCACATCCGAAGCTGATGAAGACATCATTGAAGAATCTTATAGCACAATTGAAACTACAATTAATAAAATTCCGAACAAAGAAATAAAATTCCGAACAAAATACTGAATCCAATAGGGGACTACAATGCAAAAGTTGGGAATACACTCAATGATAACCATATCAGAAATGTGGGGGGAAGACATGGAATGGGAACACGCAATGAAAGAGGAGAGCGTCTACTGCAATTCAGTATAGACAACGGTTTTACAAATGCCAATACCGTATTCATGCAGCACAAGCTAAGACTAAATATAGACATGGCGTTCACCTGTTGGGAAATGCAAGAACCAAATCGACTATATTCTAACCCGACGGCGATCACCTATCACAACCGCGAAAACTCTTCTATCTGCGGACTGTGGCACAGACATTTGCAGCGGATGTCATATAAAAAGTACAGTCACGTATATCAGATATCACCAACATGAATCGGAACAAGATATGACAGGCTCTTAAAGACTCCATAAACAAAACACCCCATGAAACGCCATCAGAAATCTTGGATCTGATTTTGAACAGAAGACAAATGAAGAACACAGGTATGAACAACAACAATGATTGGGAAAGTTACAGAGTCTTAGAGAAATTCAAAATTGTTCTTGGAGATATAAAAATACACACTTTATGAATATATGTGCAGAACTACAAAAATATGCTGACCATAATAATACCAAGGACCTCTTTATACACATCTGTTGTATCACAAGACATCTCAAACCACGAAAGTGAACAATTAAAGATAAAGATAACAACATAATTAGCAAACTTGATCAGATAATCAAAACATGGTGGAATTACTGTGAAACCCTTTACTTGGACGACAGTGAGGCTGACATAGAAGTACAAGAATATGAGGAATATCAAGAAGAACCAGACATCCTGAGAGAAGAAGTTCAGGCCGCTATCAAAAAGCTTAAAGATGGAAAAGCAGTGGGAATAGACATGATATCGGCGGAGGTTTTAAAGTCATTATATGTAAAAGGTCAGAACATCATACACCAGCTATGCCGGAGAATATGGAGAACTTGCTCATGGCCCGAGGATTGGTCTACATCCGTGGTAATGCCTCTACATAAAAAGGCTCAACAACTTCCTGCAACAACTACCGCCTAATCTCCCTAATCACAGATACGAGCAAAGTAATGCTGTATGTACTACAAGCAAGGCTAGCACCATTCCTGTCTAGGCAAATTGCCCCTGAGCAGGCGGGCTTCATAAAAGGAAAGGTCGTGGAACTCGTGAACAAATCTAAAATATCCGACAACTCATAGAAAAGGCTCGGGAATACTACACTCCTATGTTTCTCTGCTTGATTGATTATGATAAAGCCTTTGATAACGTGAGGTGGTCGTAGCTGTGGAAAGCGCAGCTATGGCAAGAGAGATAGGAGTGAATCCAAAACACATGACTACTCTCATTAGACATCTGTATGAAGGTAGTACTACCGTTGTCAAGACCGAACAGGTCTTCTCCAAGAAATGTTGTTCGACACTTTTATACAATATATATCTAGCGAATTCGTTATGCACTTAGTTCTGGACAACTGGAGTGGAGGAATCAGGATCGGGGGGAAAAGGTTCTCCAATCTTCGGTTTGCTGATGACACTGTTCTCATAGCGGAAGATGAAGAAGAACTCCTAGAATTGCTAAACTTACTTAAAAATGTTAATGCAGAATACGGACTTAAAATAAATTATAGCAAAACCAAAACAATGCCAGTTGATCGTGAAAATGAGAATAGGAGACAACCTGTAAGCATTGGAAAATGTAAGGTTATAGAACAGATCACATACCTTTGCTCCACCGTGCACAACTCTGGCAGCTGTGAACCTGAGATTCGAAGACGTATTCAGCTGGCAAAAACAGCAATGACCCAACTACCAAAGCTATGGAAGGACAGGAGTCTTACAAAAAACACGAAAATCCAACTGATAAAAACATTAGTGTGTCCTGTGGTTTCCTACGGCTCAGAGATATGGGTGATACGTGGGATGACAGAAGACTTTTGAGATGTGGTGTTGGCTTGGTGTACCTTGGGCGCCTAGAAAGACCAATATATCAATCTTAAAGGAACTCCGTCCACAGCAGCGACAGTCTTTTATGACATACAGCCGTATCCTACATTTTTTTGCACATATAAATAGAAGTTACAACATGGTGAAGCTGGTTGTCCAGGAAAGATCAACGAGAAAGCGCAGACGCGGATGTTCTCTGACCAGATATGACTTCAAAGTTCACGAACCTGAGATTCGAAACCGCAACACGTGAAACAAACAAGCGGCAGGGATGGCGACGTATCATGCAAAGAATCATATAGAACATGCACACGAAGAGTGACGTCTCATAATCACTACACATCGGCCACAATGTTGGACTAAGAAGAAGAAAATTATTTAAGTCACGCATTACATTGTAGTGAGACAGGGTGCTCACCAAAAGAGGAGAGGAAGCATTGGATACGTTCGAAAAATTCTTAGAGAAATCTCTGCTTGTATGAGGAACTGGTATACCAGTTGAAGTAAAGAGAGAAAGCTTCCGGAGAAAAGAGCGGCACGCCAGGTATTTCATTGAAATCCTGCAAGAAGACTATGATGCAGTACAACGTCATCCTTGTGGGTGGAAACGCCTCGCTCTTGACTATACCTCATGAAGAGCCCGGGTCTTCACAATAATTTCTTTCCACGCTTCGAGAAGCATGAAAAGAAGTGATTGTGAAAACCAGGTCTCTTCATGAGGTCTAGGTGAGCTCTCTTCATGAGGTCTAGCGTGAGATCTTTTCATGAGGTCGAGTAATTTCTAAAAGCTCGTTTAGAAATTAGTCGAAAAGAGAGTCAAGAGATCGTAGGCAATGGCAAATCGAAAATAGGCACCGTACGCAAATACTGGGGAAAAGTGAGTCAAGACCGGCAATAGGCCGCGGCAAACCACTTTACTATTGATACAGTGGCATATATGGGCGTCGTAGGCATATATGGCGACCAAGGGATTCATGGGTAGGCAATTTATATGGTAGGCGATTTATAGGTTAGACTAATTTTGATTAGTTTACCTTAAACAACTATTATGCTAATTGAATTTAATAGACGAGTGACATGCAAGATAAAACAAAACGTAGGACTTCCAGTATATGAAAGATGGGGTGACGATCACGTCAACGAATTTGTTAGCCTATTCTGATGATATAGTAATTCTGGGAAGAACGGCAAGAGCCGTATCTACAGCAAACAATGAACTTGAAGAAGAATCAGAGAAAAAGAACTTAAACGATACAGTTGGAAAAACAAAATATATGCTACCATCCCGTGAAAAAAGAAAAGAAATGGATGCAGTAACTATCAATAGTAAAGTGTTTGAAAATGTCAACAACTTTAACACGTGGACGCCGGCGCGCAAATACGTATTATGTTTTATCGGGCGGCGTTTTTCACATCTTGCTATTATACATCTAATAGATGCAAAGTTAGTGGTGCTATCATGTACCACCGGTGGTACAAGCCGGCGTCAACGTGTTAAGTAAGTGAGATCTAAACTGACCGAGGATAATAATGTAATTCCTGAAATTAGGAAGAAAATTACACTAAGGAAATTGGATGGATACAAGACACAATAAGATAGAATACACCGAGGATACAATACAGAAGGAAATTTATGCTATTTCAGCCATGTAAAAGTATTTAAAACAAAAGTGGGAGCGTAAAATTCTTAGAAAAATCTACGGACTAGTTCAAGAAATTAAATTACAGACGAAAGTTATATAGCTTGTACGAGGAACCTTGCATATCCTTTGAAGAAGAAGAGCTCGGGTCTCCATAATCAGTTCTTGCCATTCTCCACAATCATTTCTTTCCACCGATTTAAACCATGTGCCCATCCGCCTGGAGCTTACCTTAACTCGTTCTAAAATAATTTAGGACGTCACGGAGTAGTAACCGACCGCCGATTCTAATTAGAAGTGACTTTGTCATTCACTAGTATCTCACTATTTTGTATTTAGGATTTTTTCTGTTATATTACAAGTTTTTATTCATTAGTACCTCCCTATTGCAATTTATATTATGATTTTTTGAAGCTTAGGATATATATATATTGTTTATTTGAAAAAAATTGAAAAAATAAATATGAATAAGTTATTGACTAAAATCAGATGAGTTATTAAAGGATACAAATGCGTCCTTACCTTTATCTAGTTTCATTACAAATGTGGAGTTAATTACAAAATTTTACATTTGAATTAGTAAAATTTTATTTATTTGAATTTAAATCTAGTGACTTTTTAAAAATCTAAAAAAATGCATACTGAGGCACGCCCCCGCCCCGTCTCTTTTAAATTTCGTGCTAGTAAGCCATATTGCTTTTTTCAAATGACAGCTAATCCAAATTTTAGATCTCATGATGAAAAATTCAAATTTCGTGCTAAAAAATCCTGTCGTCCGCCAAATTGTATTTTTATTTGACAGCTGTCAAACGCAAAAAACAATTTATGTTAGACCCAACATGGCCGCCGTGACGTCATAAATTATTTGAGAACGAGTTGCGGTAAGCTCCAGGCGGGTGTTTAGAATTGGCGGTCGGCAACTACTAAGAATGTATTTATTTAAATCTACAGCACAATCTCCTTACAAAATCAAACATTCTCTTTAAGATTTGAAATATTTCATCATATTGATCACTATAGAAAATAACAGAATTAAAGCTTTCAGTATATTTTTGTGACCTGTTAAAGTATGAAAAACACAGTTGTCTATTGAGTACAAACGTATTTTATTACGGCTAAAGATAAGGATTTAAATTTATTGGATCCAACAACTAAATTCATATTTGGGCTTTTTTTCCATCTTGTAGTTGATTCAAATATTTCGCTAGTTGTATGTTTTAAAGATGTATGTAATTCAAGGTATTAATAATGGTTACTTACGACCATATATGCGTCGCCAATTGTTTCCACTTTATATACATCGTATCCTTTAATTATTCGATCAAATATCGTGTAGAGATCATTTAAAAAATTAACCACCTACAAAGAAAGAATGGAATTAATAAATGAAATATTTTTAAAATTAATTCATATTATTGATACGTCGAGTACACTATTTGATGACCATGTATTAATTAAAATATATTACAATGCCCATTGGTCTTAAATGTTGCCTGAATCAATAAGTTGTCTCCTCGTTGTAGCGTTTTTTAAGAAGAGAATTAAAGAACGATGCTTCGATTCAAATAATTCGATCGATCGATGGTTCGATCGGAACAATTCAAATGTATTAATTAACTGAAACACATTAATGAACTAATTGAAATGATTTATTAATTAATTCAATATTTAAAGAATAATGTAATGATTGAAATTAATCTAATCTTTTTACAAGCTGGTTGCATTCAAAAATTTAATAATACATAAGACGAATTTTCATTTCTATCAACACCCGGCTTGTGGATTAGTGACTTTCAAATGCTAATGATTCTTTATAATAATGGGTGAAATGGTGTCATACATCAACATACTGCTTTTTTACGACATTTGTTGTGATTATTGATATTACATACCTATTAAATTAATTCTATATCTGCAATACATACGTATTGTGAATCTACGATATGTAACGTTATAAACAAGTATTTGTGATATCTGGTTTATCGTCAACACATGGTTTTAGTGTCCTCAGGTAGGTGGCACCACTAGTACTGTTTTGTTCGTATGTTTAATATTAATTTCTGTTTTTAGCGCCTTTAGTCGGCTAACGTGATGATAAATAAATGAGGTGCTTTCATGAGTTATCGAGTCACTCGGTGTAATTAATGTGATGAAATTAATATAATAATTGAATGATTTACACCCAGTAACCCATAAAAACTCATGAAAACTCTTCATTTATTTAAAGAATTGCATGTATTGCACTATTCTTTTACGGCCCTTTTTAAAAGATGTTTTCTTTAAATCTATCTATATGTTTTGTTATTTATAAATATAACAAGAAACACAAATAAAACTTCCATTTTATAAAAAAAAAAACGTTGTAAATGTGATATTTATGAATTAGTAATCATATTTATTAACAACTCACATTTTCTAGAAGTTTGGCACAATTCAAACAATTATAGGTTGGGTGATCTGTAACGCTCCTGAATTATCTCATTTATTCATCACGTTAGTCATATGCGTGAAAACAGGGATTAATATAAAAATAAGAACAAACCAAGACTAGTGGTGACACCTACCGGAAGACGCGAAAACTGTGTTGTAAAATTGGTAACCACCACAATACTTGTTTATACAGTTATATATCGTAGATTACTCATACATGTATTTCACACATATAAAATCGTATGCTATATGAAATCCATGCCTCACTAGTTTAGTGGTCTGAATACGTGACCCGAAATCGGGAGGCTATGGTTAGATTTTGGATTGGGTTAAGTTTTTCAAAGACACAAATGATAATATTAATTTCAATCATTATATTAATTAAATTATAGATTGAGTGAACCGTAATGCTCGTTAATTCAAACAATGATTCAATTTTGTAAAAAGCGCGATGGTGTAAAGAGCGAAAGAAAACAAACATTTAAAAAATAACAAAAATTAGAGCAAACGTATTAATTAGGTACTTCACACATACTTCAAAATTGATTTCTGCAGTTTTTCATAATGTAGAAATATTTCACTTATATAAATTCAACTCTTAACTAAGGAGGGATGTTCGAAACCTTAAATCAAATAAGCGATATAGTGTATACGACCAATCAATAAGAAAAATGTTATAATGATGCACAATTAACAAAAATTATATTAATATAAAAGTATTTGGAATATAAACATAAAAATGACAATAAAACAGATTATACCATTTCGTTTATCTAATCAATTTATTTATTTATATAACGGTTTACCCTAATATATAGATAACAATATGTATTATTGTAGCATTAATAACAGTTGAAACAGTTGACAGATTATATAT
>WYDF02055893.1:0-11933 GCA_009867245.2 Adranes taylori
AAAAGGCAAGCGGTCTGCGGACACCCTTGCTTCACTCCTCTTACTACCCCAAACCATTCGAAGACGTTTCTCCCCGTATCTTACATTCCCTAACATACGTTACCTCATACAAACCCTTTATCATTCTTACCAATCTATTTGAAATTCCCAGCTCTATCATTCTCTTACACGAGTACTCCTTTTCTATTCTATCAAATACAGATTGCAGCTTCACTAACAACAAGCAAAACTTCTTTCTTTCACCTATTTCTTGATTAATCGCATAGTTAATTGTTACTATATTGTTCGCGGTCCCCCTACGCCTTATAAAACCATTCTGTGTGTATGATAGTGCCCCTTGCACTCTTACCTCCTCTTCTAACCTTCCATTTATAATCTTTGCACACAATCTGTATAATCCATCCATAATTGTAATCCCCCTAAAACTCTCCACACTCTTCCTCTCACCTCTCTTATACACCTCTCGTTCAAACATCCCCACATCTGAACAGGTATGGTCCAGCGGCACCCCCTTTCTTCATCTTGTCTATCTCACATTTCACCTCCACCATACTTATTTCTACTACTTCACTTCCATCCTCGCATCTCTCAAAATATCTTTCACTTTCCTTTCCAATTTCTTCTTCATTCCCTATTCCAGACAATTCTCTTCTACATTTCTCCTCCCAGTCATTCAATATTAACCCACTTTCTCTCCTTTCTACCCCATTAACCCACTGCTTCTCATATATCTCCACACCTCACTCTCACACTTCAAATCTCTTATCATTTCTTTTTCTCTTTCCATCTTTCTTTTTATTATCTTTTTATCCTCTTTTGTTCAATATCTTTTTGCCTCATCGTACTCTTCCCATGTCCCTTCTGCTTTCCTAACCTTTCTTAATATCTCCCTCACTTCCCATTTCTTCGTCCACCTCCTTCCATTCTCTCTTCTCCGTCCATCTTTTATTACCTCTTTCCCTTCCATATAACTTCTTTTCTACCTCCCTTACAACACCTCCTATATTCTTCATCTCTCTCTATCGCCTCTCCATATGTTTCCTCATTCTCGCATTCCATACGTACCCTCTTTCAGTCATGAACACATCTTCATCCTCTTCATTACTCCCGTCCACCTATACTCCACTCTGTCTCCACCGGAATGTGATCAGATTAGAACCTTTCACCAATTCTCATTCTTTCCAACCACTCACTCCCTATATGATTCATTCAAATAAGTATGTACTGTACAATTTCAGCATTGTAAATAAAATACAAATAATGGTATATATTTTATTAAAAAACAAACTTATAGAAGGTGTATTATAATTTTTTATGTTCTAATGTTCACTGCTTTATATTTATTTTGATATAAAACTCAGTTCTAGCAATATAGGCTAGGAATTAACTTGGGAATTAACCACAAATAGGTCGTCTTTTTTTTTTATAAAAATTTACATGGCGTGTTACCTATATAGTTTTAAATAGTTTTGTTTTGCAATTCCTTTTTTAATCTTCTAAAACGCTTTACAAACCACTCTTTGCTGTTTTCATCTTATTGTGTTGGGGTGTGTTCTATTTTATTTTATTCTAAGTTCCTGTGTTGATCTTTATTTTAGAAGAAACATATGAAGCTACTGTGCTCCCAAATGCTTATTCCAAGTGTATGTCTATTTTTATAAATCTCTAAGTAGCAATTGTTCGATATTACACTATATCCTTATTTTTGCAAAACTTTAACTTGCAAATAATAAATAATTATTCGTACATCCTCATCAAAATAATAAAATAAAATAATATTTATTTTTAATTACTACGTGCAAATAGATAAATTTATATACAGTTCAAGTTTCGTTAAATAAATTCCCCAATTAATAATAAAATTATTTTACTTACTGCTTTTGTTCCTACCATCAAAAACTTATTTTATAATTACACAACTTGTTGCCTAATCAATTTAATTTATGTTATTCAAAGAATTCAAATTAAAAGAATTATTTAATTACTATCAAACACTGTACTCTACTACTTTCCACATCTAACTTCTGATACTTTTTAACTATTTAATTTATTCCTGATTTAATTTGAAATAAATTATAATTAAATTTAATCCACGCTTTCATTTTCAAAACGCTGACTGACAAGGATTCACCCTACAACTTATAATTTGTTGTTACCGACTGTCGTTTTGAGTGAGGGTTGTGTGTCTTTTATTGCTTTCTTAGTCCCCCTAGCTAGCTCGTCTCAGCACCTGTGTGTCTTCTCCTACTACCATGGTACATGGGTCGGTGTCCACGGATTAGATGAAAGAATATTTGTTCAAGGTGTAATTAGATACAATACAATTTAATTAACGATAAATGATTTATTCTATGTTATGATTGTAAAACTAATTTAAGGCAAAACTGCCCGTAAATGACAGCATTGTTTCCATGCTTTTAAATTATATTCTATTCCCTGAATGCTTAGGTACAGACGTAGGAGCAACATCTCACAAAATCTAGCCATCTTAATTTATTTAAATGACTTACAAGCATCAAGCGCACAAAACTATCTAAATTAGAATGAGGACAAATTTCCTCGTTACAATATTAATGTTTAGTATTTTCTGCAGGTGTTTTTTTGCATTTGTGTGTGTGTATTTGTGTGTGTGTGTGTGTGTGTGTGTGTGTGTGTGTGTGTGTGAGAGAGAGAGAGAGAGAGAGAGGGTAAGTGTGTGTAAGTAACATTATTCGGTTGGAAAGTTGCTTACAATTGACGAGAAGATGTCAATTGTAAGCAACATATAACGTGGTTAAAAATTAAGCGTATTTATTAGTTCTTTAAACATTATTGTCTAAAGATCAATTGTATGAATTAAAATTCTTTTGACTAATTAATAGTTGTCAAGTTTAAAAGGGGAACAATTAATTCAATCGTAAATATTCTTCTATTGATTGTCGTCACGAGTAATTGGTAGAACACCTGCGCTTTCTAGACAGCGGTTACGCAGTACCTATAAAGAGGTACGCTAGAAAGAGGTACGCAGTACCGAAGACAGTAAGAAGTTGAAGGCGATTTTCACGGTAATCCTTGCCAAGTCGAGCCTAGCTGGACTGAGCTGAAGCCCTGCTAGCTAAAAATATAAGCTGTTTCTCCGCGGCTAGAGTGAAAAAAGTAGGAGTAATAAAATAGGGATAGCTTTAATGGGAAGAAATGAGACGTGGTGCTTTTGGAAACAGCAAAACCAGCTCTAAGCTGCTAGCAAGCTAATTCAAAATCCTAGATAGAGCAAGCGTCCCTAATAAAAACAGTTTTTCTTCTCTGCGGAGCTCAGTTCAATATTGAATTTCTTAAAAATAAAAATACGCCTAAGTTAGTGTCAAAATGTCTGCAGCTCAAATGTAAGTTATTATATTAAATATTTATTGACTAGCTTAAAATTTCAAACACATTATTATCTGAATTTATTCTTGTTACTAATTTATTCAAAGTTTAAATTTACATATTAATGAACTGTTGAGAAAATGTATCGCATGTTAATATTTATTTTTATGAATATATTAAATAAAGGTCTGATAAAGTCTGATTTACAAGTGCTATAAATTTAATTTAAATTTCCTTAATAAATTATTGACTTATTTATTTGTTTGCTTCCTTTTACATAGTCGGGTGAGTTTAATCAGTAGAGGTAGAATTTGTTTATCAAGTAAAAACTGATTCTGCTATTTTGTCACAAAAATTAACATGTCAAAGTTATTAATAACAATTCAAAATTCTTACCAAACCATTTCGATGTACTTCATCATACGTTGGTATATCTTCAGACGGTAAATCTGTATCTGTCGTAGTGTCATATTGAAGGACACCTAATTGATAAGATTTGGTGGGGGTACAATCTACTAAACCCTTGAATTTTATCCAATTCAAATCTTTTTCTTGATTTGCAGTAAGAACAAAATCAAAACGCTCACCACCAAATATTACGAACGAATCAACTACAAATAATATTTTATTATTTTTATAGCAAAGACATTGTAAGAATAATTTATGTTAGAAATAATTTAAGGAATATTTAGAATGCATAAATAATTTTATTATAATTGATGTCCAAGAGTTATTTATGACAAATCAAATTAATCAAGCTTTACTGGAGTACATAAATTACCTACAAATGATGAAGATTTATACACCCAATCGTGAAGATTGGGGTATGAATTTTAAAATAAGTAGAAGTGGAATTTAAAATAAATTCAATTTTAAAAACTACATGGCTCTAAAAAATTTTGTCTATAAAAATAGTAAAGAAATTCTTAACCCTTTCATAAATATATTTTAAAGTCAAAAGTAAAAGTATAAAAAGTTTATATTTTTCGTTTTTACTAGAAAAGTGGTTTTCACTTTTAGAATGGTTTTCCACAATTTTGATCTCTAATGTCAGCTAGGTGGCTTCATCGATTGAGATACCTTTGTGATTTATGTAAAATTATTATGAAACTTAACGCAATTGTGTGTGATACATGTTTCAAGAGAGGTAATGGTTTTTACCTTCAACTGGTTGAATATCTTCTCCATCACTACTAATTATCAGCAGTTTATGATCATCTATTGAAATTTCTGCAGGGCAATCTAAAAATCCATTACTTATGACTCGAAAACGATATCTTTTGCCCTAAAATGTAGATCGTTTTACATATAAACTCTAATGCAATCAGAAGTTTGGCTACTGGGGCCACTAATCTTTGCTAGTTATTTTTTAGTTATTGGAAAATAAGGTACCAAAATTTTTAAACTTATAACAGGTTGTATTTCATTACAATGTACTCTCTGTTCATTAAGTGAAGAGTTATTATTATTGTCGTCTATTTGTTTTTAGTATAATGCTAACTTACTTTCTGTACTTCAAATCTTGCTAAAGGGCCTACAACTGTTGGCTTATCAACATTATATGTGTAAATGCCCAAACCATTCACCAATAAAGCAGTCGCATCAGGCGTTCCATTGCTGCTTGTTAATGCAATAAATGTTTGAAGACTTATTTGATCATGCCAATCCGCTACAGATATTATATGTGATTCCAAATCAAAATCATACAAGTTACGATGTTTGTTTTGATCTTTGGGAACGCGAACAATCAGAGGGCCATAAATACCGTCACCTCTTTGTAATGCTAAAATCCAGTAATATCTGTTTATTATACAAAACTATAGAATTCTATACAATAGAATTTTCAAAATAATTTCACGAACTTAACACGAAAAGTAAGACGCACATGAAATTTAAAACGAACGAGTTACCGATTAGAATCATCCTACCTTCTATATTTTTGGAAATTTTTATTCCAAATTTACACAAAATATTGAAAATAGAATGTTAACAATGAATTTCAGCTTATTGTTCGTCGAAGTGATTTCCTCTTACTTTGATTATGGCCTGTAGTCTCGGAATGAACAAGTTGCACTCTGCATAAACGTGCCGTTATGGAATCCTTACCGATTCTCTACGAAGAACCGCTTTCAATGCGTCCACACTCTCATATTTTAAATCGACATTCTGGCATCTAACTTACTCCTAACGGAGAAATCCATTGGTTTCGCATCAAGTGAATTCGCGAGAGAAGTGTGGAACACTTTTTGGTAAAAACGCTTGGTTCACTTTGGCTCGTTGACCCAGTGCTAAGTTATATTACGGGGAACAATATTGGCGGGCAGTGAGACTCATACCATGATGTTTAGAAGTTTTTGCGATCTGCTCGCCATAAAAATGTTCAAATTATTGATTGAATCCTTTAACCAAGCGCGATCGTTTTGTTTGTTCATCTTTGGCTAAATGGTAAAAGTTTTTTCACCCAAAAAGTGACGTTCGGAAACTGGCCACATTTATATAAGCGCACTAGTTTTTTTGCACTTTCCGGCGCCGTTCCGGGAAACTTTTACATCTTGTATGGGCTCAATTCAAGTTCATTTTTCAGTATTTGTCAAACGCTCCATACGGATATTTGCAGTTTTTTCGCCATTTGACGTGGATTTCGTTCAATTTGGCTCTTCACTTTTCGCACAATTTCTTTGATTGTTGTCGACTTTTTTCGATTGGTGGTAGTCTGCTACGCTACGGGTATTGTTCGTACGCGATATGGTCGTAACGGGTATTATTGTAACGGTCTGCTCACATATTTTGTTCACTTTCAAATGTTGCAGTTCACGAACAATAGCTGGATATGAATTTCAAGTCAAAAAGAGCCCTATGAAACTGATACATTTCGAAAAAATGAAAATGATTCGCGATAGAAAATAAAGCTTTTATATGCTTGTCGACAATTTTGACTGTCGACAAGCTTTTAATTTTGACTGTCTTCTTATAACTCGTACATTCAATTTGCACAATAGTTGTTTAGGGTAAATTAAATAAAACTTGTGTGACCTAAAAATGACCTACCCATTAATCCCCCAGTTCTTACATACGCTTACCTACGCCGCGGACAGCTTTGCTATATGCGCTGCCGCGTTTTTTTGACTAATTTCTAAAATAGCGGTCTGGGGTACAAGTCCGATGGCCTGCCTACAATAGTTTTATCAGTTGTTTAATCTGCGCATGAACTGATTTGATCCAATTTGAGAAATTTATCAAACTCTCAAAGAACTTGTATGGCCCTGGTATACATAATGTAATACTAATTAAAATCAATCGTCTTTGTTTCATTTAAAAACATATGACATATGACCGTGGAAAAATAAAGACGAATGAAATGTACGATAGATTTTAAAAGCAAAACGAATTGTCCATCATATGCAATGGGTGTGTATACATAGTAACCGTATTCTTATTTATAATCTATTACCGTGATAACAAATGAAGAATTTTTAAAATTATTACGGCCTATATATTTGGAACTATTAGAGTTAGACCCATTATGTTTGGTATCCTTGTAAAACAAATCACAAGGGTTCACCTAAATATAGTGAAAAGGGTATATGTATGTGTGATGAAAGAAGTAGAAAAGGGAGAAACAAAGAATAAATGGGCGAATGATATAAAAAAAATGTAGGAAAGAAGTGGATGGTCGATGGGATTGCGAAATATAGGTGGAAAGAATGATGAAGGATGTAGAGATGCAGGAGAGGAGTGATAGGATAAGGGAGAGCAGCTTTAATAGGAAGTATAAGGAATTAGTGGTGGTCGGAAGGAGGCCAGAATATTTAGAGTCAAATATGAGAATTAATGAAAAGAGGATTGCACAGATTGCCAGGTTCAGATGTGGCAGTATGGAAACAGGGAATACATACTGGATGAAAGAGATCCAAAGGTGTTGTAAAGTATGTGGCAGAATGGAAGAAACATGGGAGTACTGGGTGAATGAATGTGAAGAGATTGTATGGACGGACAAACAAACGGAGGAAGCGAATAACTGGAGGGTTTGTATGGGGCAAGGCGGAAGGAAAATTAGGACCATGGATATTTTACTAATAGTTTATTTGATTTTATTTTTTCTCTTTCTTTAGGTGTATTGCTATTGTTAATTTGGGTTTATTTGTTTTTTTTTTTGGTTGATTGTAATTAATATGGTGTTGTATATACTTTGTATTTACTAATGTAAATGTAGCTTATGCCAATAAAGCTTGTGTATTACCGGGTGCCACTAAAAACAGGGTCTAATTACAGGATCTTGAATTTTTTTATTGCTGAAAATCGGTTCATTATATTCAACTGTTCACCAAGGCAGAATTGAGGTCCCCTTGTCTTACAGGTCCCCTTGTCTTAAGTTGTGCGATTTTTTAACTTAATTCCTTAAATATTAAAGGGTCTTTAGATACACGAAATTTAATTAAACTCGTTCGTTAAGTTTCTGAGAAAATCGACCGCAAAATTTGCGAAACAAAAAACAACCTGTATATATGTTAAATTGTGATTTTAGAAAAAAATGTTTCAAACAAAATCGAAGGGCCTTTATGCAGCGTATACAATAGGATTATTCTAATGTCGTATCTTTTATTGTTCCTGTGTTATTTCAAAACGTTTGTTAAATTTCAAATATGACAACAGCGCTTCCTATACAATTTGCCAACATGGGACTTTCTTTATTCGACACATAATACAAAGTGCTATATGTGCGAAAAATTTCAGCCTCCTAGTTTGAATACGACATTTCTGAACAAAAAACGTCTCCTCTCCGCCATATTGGATTTATAACGAAATGAAAAAAGTTCTGCGGGCTCATAGTCTACACCTGTCTACCAAATTTCATCCAGATCGGTCCCATAGGGAAGGAGATATTCTTGAACATACAGACATACGTACAACGTACAAACAGACACCGAAAAATCAAACCTTCTTTTATTTTTGACTATGAAAAAATTTTTGTTAAAAAAACTTTTTATATGAAAAATTGTTCTTCATGAAGTTTGTAATAAGAATATTATTTTAAATAAAAATTTTAATTTTTTTGAATTGCGTAGTAACTGATTGCAGTAATTTCAATACAAGAGACGTACTAAGGTGAAATAGAAACAATTGTCAAAACATGAATCCTATATCTTTCATATACCTATAGGCATTACATACCTATATGGCATATGAAAGATAAAAACGAGTTTCCTAAATTAGATGTCAAGCCATGAGTTTCTATTGTGTAGTACCAGCTTTCCTAAAAAAGTACTCCACCATTACTAGTACTTAATATTGCTAGGTACGGTAAACCGAAGTGCAAGTGCCATCATCGAGCCCACAAGGTGAAGAAAAATCATTTACAACCCTACGCACTTGTTCAGCCTGTTTAATTACGAACGCTGCAGATTCAATATCAGTTAAAATATAAAAAGAAATACGGAACATAACATTATAATTTCATGAGCAAGAAAACCAATAATCTAATAATAAATAAATGTAGTTATAAAAATCTGAAATTTGTCTAAGATATAAACTGAATAAAAATGAAATATTTAATATGTTTTCTAGGTTCATCCTAAAACCAGCGTTTATGCGATTGCATTTCTAACCATACAAACTGTATAAACGATATATAAACATTATACTCACTAGTGTGAGAATGCCAGAAATTCGTGCCAGGTTTGTCGGCATGGAACGTATATCTAAATGTACTTCCCATTTGAATCGGGCATTGAGTTACCAATGGAACACCATCCATATATGGAGTTCCAATTTGATGCTCACCGTGCCAATGAATAGATGTTGTTTCTCCCATTAAATGATTCTTAACGTCCACTATAATTTTATCACCTAAACAAACCTTTAAACAGATTTTTCTTTAATACTCAATTGGCGTAATTCATACTTTAAATTAAATTAATACTAAGACTTTTGTGCAGGCCTTAAACAAATTTATAATATAAATTGTTGCTATATAACTTATAGTAAATTTGGGTTTCAAGTATTGAGTGTTTTTAAAATTTCTCTAATTTTAAAAACACAGGAATATAAACCTACTCACATCAATAAGCGGTCCAGGCATTTTCCTATTGACAACCATAATTGGTCTCTTAAACCCATTTGCATATATACAATCAGGTCGAAAACAGTCGGTCAAATTTTGCGGACATGAGAAACATGCTCTTGAGACTGTTTGATACCATTCCACTTGAAAAGTGTATTTACATGTCATAGATTTACCTTTCTGACATTCTCTGCTGCACAGGTTTTCATAAGTTTCATTTCTATCAATATATTTATGACGTTCTAAAAAAGAAATATCGTATAATTAATGTATAAAACTATTTGTTCTGCAACTATTATAATTTGAGCGCAAAATAGTGAAAAATTTAATATGACAAAATTGGATGAATCACATATTTATTTAAACGAACATATGGTGATGTGAAACCTATTAACTTTTTATTCTTGGAAAAATGTAGTTTTTAATTGTAAAGAAAGTTCATTATAATAAATAATTCTAATTGTTCTATTAAAATTGTATAAAAAACATAACATACACAATATTAGTAGATTTACTAAAATCGTAAACATACTTGGAATGTCAAGGTAACTAGAAATGGAATTTCAAGGCAATAAAAATATTAATTGCGATTTATCTAATTACCGTTATTTAAGTTATCGTCATTTAGTATTTTAATGTCTAAGAAAATTAATGCAAGTGTGATATTTTCGCAAAAATCATGTAAAAATGTTCTTCGCACTTATTTTCAATCATATATAGATCAACATAAAATTTAACTAGCAAAAATATATTAATATCTTTGATCAGTTTTATTAGTTTCATTCATAACTAATAATTTGGTTGGAATTGGATATGAAGCAAAACGGAGTCCTGTCTTTGACACAGGATGTTTTGGAATGAAAAAATAGAAAGGACTCCGAAAGGACGAAAGGAAAGGACGAAAGGAGTCCTTTCTATTTTTAGATGTGAAGACAGCGTTTCATACAGCAAATAGGGAGAGACGAAAGGAGAGAAAGGAGGGTGCGAGTATAAATAGAAATTTATGTGATATAATAAGAAGGATGTATGAAGGGACTAAGGTACGGGAGATAATGTTAGAGTGGTTTAAAGTGGCAAAAGGAGTAAGACCGGAGTGCCCGTTGAGTGTAAGTCTATTTAATATTTATTTATCGGATTTAGAGTATATTAAGGAATAGGCAAGCGGAGGGTGTTGTAACTAGAATACAGAAAATATGGATTTTAGGTTATGCGGATGACGTAGCATGTATGGGAGTAATAGAAGAGAAATGAATAAAGTGATCTATTGTGTGATTGAAAAGATGTTGAGGAGAAGTATGATTGTTAATTTGCACAAGACTATAGTGATGTGTGCAAGAAAGGAGGGAGCGATAGCAGGAAAGACGTATTTGAAATAGGAAAAAGAATAAAATGCATAAAAAATATAAATTCCAAGGAGTCATGTTAAAGGATAATTGGTCTTCAGATGGTTACGGAAATTGCTGCTGAGAGAATGAGGTGTGTTTGGGAAGAGAGATTTGGAGATTCTGTGAAAATAAGGCTTTTGGTTATAGATGTGCGTATAAAGATTAATGCTAGATTGATTGGCTCTGAGAGAAATTGCAGAAATTGAAAAAGTGCAAGGTTCGATATATAAAAAGAATCGTAGGTAAGAAAAGTCAGTGTCAAACTAAATTGTTTTAAATGAGGCGGATAAGTTTAGATGTTGGGTGGATCGTTTTAAGAAAATTGTAAAGTATGAATCGAAGATGATGAAGGATGAAGAGTAAAGAGTGTATATGAGGATTGTATGGATGAATGTAGAAGGAAGGTGAATAGAAGAGAAGAAGCTTATGAAAAGGTAGGATGGTTGATGGTGTTTTGGAAAAAAAATGCGTATGAAGGGCTATGAGTGGTTGAACAGTTGGAGCAAAGAATGAAGGACATTGAGAATAACAGCTAGAACAGGATAAGAGCTTGGTTTAGATGTAAAGAGAGGCAATAGGAATTGGATGGATGAATATATGATAAAATGATGGATATGTGGTTTGGACAAAAAAAGGATTGAGAACAGTGAGTCAATGGGTGCGTAGAAATATCTTGGATCAAAAGAGAGGTAGAATTGACAAGGGATGGGGAATTGTGTCTTAAAATAAAAGGGAAATGGCTGGAAGTGATGAAAAAAAATATATAAATTGCTAAAAAAATTATAGATAACTGGAAAATAGGTACTGGTGCGGGAAAGGCAAGTTATAGGAGGTAAAGTTCTAGTGCTGGAAAGAGAAAGAAGGGTTCTCTCTCCCAAAGAGAAGTTATAGGAAAGAGAATTTAAAAGTATAGGAAGAAAATATACTTAAGAGGATTAAAAGGAAGGGAAACATAAAAAAAGGAAAAGATGGGTGGAAAGAAATTTAATAGAAAATATAAATCTATTTTTACTTCAAATTTTTGTTTTTTGTTTAATTTGAATAAGAGATAAGGTAGAGCGAAAAAAATTATATATTTTCTTTGTTGTACGTTGTAATGAAATAGTATATTTATACCATTAAAGGTTTATATGTTTAAAGTT
>WYDF02055915.1:0-25286 GCA_009867245.2 Adranes taylori
TAAAACTAAAGAGGCTCTGGCGACCGAGTCACGGCGGTATAACCGTTCAACCTAGAACGAAGGAAATATCGTTCTAATTCAGTGTTGGGTTAGGAATTCGTTTGTTCTAATTTTTATAATAAAGTACTCAATTTCTTACATGATAAGCACAGAAAGGCAATAACAAGTTTCAATAGTTTGGTTTATTGTTATAGCACTTATAACTTGAAAAATATGCCTGGAAGTGCGATTTTAAATAAATGTTTAGTTCCTGTAAATGCTTAAATGGTTTTATTGGTATTCTAATTTGTTCAGTTGTGGGTAAAATCTACAAGTACCTGTATTATTTTTTTTGTTTTAAGGGTAATTCTTTCGAAGGGTAATTCTCACCAAATAATTCCTTCCTGGAACACAAGGCCGAAATCAATTCAAAAGGATGAAATATGTGGCTTACATAAGAAAGTCTTGTGCGCTATGTAACTTTACCAATTCGATGAAATTACCACTGTATAGGTATGAGTGTTTTGTAAGTGTGACCAAAACAAGCCCAAAGCTTTAGAAGTCTCCGAAGATTAAACTTCTGGCTTCTACTTCTGGTTAGTTGGAACATCACTTGCCCAGTTTGAAACAATCATGTTCTAAAATATTAGAAATTTCTAAACTAAGCGATTTTAAGGTTTCCACACTTTGAGCTCCGATGATTAAGTCGTCGACATAAAAGTCCTTACGAATTATTTCTGAAGCCTTGGGAAAAGTTATCCTACTTTCCTTCGAAAGCCTGTGAAGACATCTAATGGCTAAAAAATAACCGGAAGCAGTTCCAGATGTAACGGTTTTAATTGGAAGTCTTCTTAAGTTTGAAAAGGGTCATTTCTCCAAGTGCGGAATAGGTACTTGTCTGTACATTTTAGTGATATCTGAAAAACGAAAGTATTTGAAGAAATTATAACTTCATATGGGAATAGTTTAGTTTTTGTATATTTACCAGTTGAAATGTAGATTCTTTTTATGTTAATAACGCATTTCTTTAGCATCTGTTTAATCCAGCACTAAATAGCGTCACATTCTATTTAATTGTGGCCTCGTTTAAAAATTTTTGGATTGGTTCCGCTATGAATTTGACAAATTATTGCGGTACTAGTAAGTACGTCCGTCCGAATAGATTAAAACGGCCAAATTTGTAGCAAACTTTTGACTTCCAATATATGAAAGATAAGATGGCATTAGTAAAAATTAAATCCTTTTTTGTACTTTCAGTTATGTAATGAGTACGCATTTGTGCAGTTGGCACCCAAATTTCGTATACTAGTTTTTTTATGTTCCAAAACTAACGACGGTTACCGACACTTACATATTTAGTTTGCTAACCAAAACTAATATGTTTGTCATGTTTGTTGTTGCAGGTACGGTGAACGCCAATGGAGAAACCAAACGCCAACGAACTTCCTATACGCGATACCAAACGCTCGAATTAGAAAAAGAATTCCATTTCAATCGCTACCTGACGCGCCGAAGAAGAATAGAAATAGCCCATGCACTCTGTCTGACGGAGCGACAAATCAAAATCTGGTTCCAGAACCGACGGATGAAATGGAAAAAGGAACACAAGATGGCCAGTATGAATATCGTTCCGTACCACATGTCCCCCTACGGACATCCGTATCAATTCGATTTGCATCCGAGTCAGTTCGCACACCTCGCCACTTAGACATTTAATTGCATTCTTTCTATCTAAGTTATCCACTTTCGTTCGATCTTTATTTATTTAAATCAAATCTTCTGTTTCATTATTTTATCTCGTTGCTGGCTGCAAATCCGTAGTTTGTTTATTGTTCCATTTTATCATTGTTATGTTAATAATTCAACTAGATTTCGACAAATCAAACTTTCAGGATACTTGTTTTATATTAATTTAATTTTAGAAGTTAATCTATCATTCAAGAAAAATTATGCTCATAATAGAATTTTTAATATAACCATAACATTTCGTCTCAATTTTTTGTTTTTCTTTTACATATCTCATTGCTATGCATCGAAAATATTAAAACGGATCAACAAGCGAGAATCGTTGATGCAGGACTAAATTAATTGAAGTTCATTAATTGAAATAAATATAAATATTTATAACCTTCGCGACTTGTTTAGAATAACGCATAGTATGCAAATTTTTAAATTTAGGAAATCTTATTTTTAGAAAAATTTTATTTTGGTTTGTAGCACTGTTAAACACGGAAAATTGTACAAAGGTGAAAATATCTGTCCATCATAGATTTCGGGTCACTGAACACGAAAGCATAAAATTGCTTCCTCGGTTCAAGTTTCTATATCGAACATCTGAAATATCTCTCTGGATTATTCAGCAAATATCTGCTGACATTCACCAGAAAGTGACCACTAAACCTAGGAAACGCTCTCGTTTTCATCATTGAAAGCGCCATAACTTGCTGGGAATACATCAATATGTGAATACAGGAAGTGTATTTTTACTCACTATATAGTCACTATATAGGTATCTGTAATTTTTAGCATGAATTATCCTGCATTTAGCCCGATACGACACCCAAAGTATTGTACAATTTTTTTCACTGTAAAAGTTAATGACCGCTTCCTGGAGCCACAAAGTAGTCTGACATTTCTTCCATTTATATAGGAGAAGGCATTGCTGCATATTTGTTGTCAATATGTTTTCCTTGCGCTGCCACATACAAGTGACTCGATGGAAGCTTTATCAATAACGGCAGTACGTATTTTTGTTCCCTTAAATTGTCCTTATTTTATTTATAGTAATTATAAAGTTCCAGGGGCGACTCGAGATAAAGTGTTCCTCGTGACATTGCGAGACATGCGAGACACTTATTTGGCGCCCACGTCTTTGAATCTTTTGGAAAATCTAGTATTCTATTGAGACCAACGACAAACCAACCAAGCGTTCTTGAGACATTGTTGTCCTTAAGTAGTTCTTTTTTCTTGTTAGTAGTTCATCAGTTTAGTTTTGTAAAACTTCGATCTCCCGAGTGAGGGAATTCTGAGGGCCACATACAACTTTGGAAAGTTGTCCTTTAAACAAGAGGATAATAAATACTTTAATATTTTAATTGGCCTCCTTAGATAGTCTTTATGGGCACATTTTTTGTTTTTCCTCACTTTCAGTGTTATACATGAAAGTGTTTGTTTTTCCTCACTTCCAGTGTTATACATGAAACCAAAAATGTCGTGGAGTTCATTAAGTTGACTAAATCTTTCCCAAAAAGAAGAAATCGTTTGATCAAGTAAGTAGAAGAAGTTTTTAAAAAATGCTTTCATTGGATCAAAATCAGGTTTATTCTGAGACCCGTAGCCAAACTGTCTTTTTATTTTTCGAGATCCTTGTTGTGCTTCTCTTTCAAATAAAGTATCGATATCTAGAGTCTCAGCAATTTCATCAACAAGAACCATCTTAAATCCTTTGCCCCTCCCCATTTCTTCAAAATTAGTTTTTGCTTGGTTAATGAGTTCTACGCGTTTTGTCTATTTGTTGTTTCTGCAACAGTTTGCCGATCAGATTAATTCTGAACATCACCAAGTACCGCAACAGAAGATAATAGAGAAATTTGAAATGCCTGATTTTTATAGCTAACTGTTTTTCTCGAAAGCTTCTATTAGAAAGCTCAAAGAAGGCATCATACACTTCTCCAGCCTAGTATCTCAACCTGATAATTTTTTTCCTCTAGATTTGGCGCCCTCTGAAAGTTGTTAAACCATTTACTTATGTTTTCCAGTTTTTCATTTAAATGATCATATTCCTCGTCTAAGTTTTTGCTACATGTATATATGCGGCTGATCAGCAAATCACGACATATTGTAGTTGCAAGATTGAATTATGTCATGTATAAGAACGTTGAATAGCAAGGGTCTCAGAACAATTCTTCAAGGAATCCAATTTTTGACTTCACTCACTCTTCTGACGATAAATTCCATATAAGACCCTGGCATCTCCTAGAGCAGGCGTCCATTCTTCCTTACTTGTCGCGCATTCCTCCAGCTCCGGATCCCCAGCGCCTGCACATCCTCTTGGATGTCATCTTGGCCTTTTTGATGTCATCACTTCCTTGGCCCACCTGGCTTCTTTCTGCCTTCCGGTTGTTGGTCTAGAGTCTTCTTGGGGATTCCCTCCATTCTTATAACATGGTCCAAGTACCGCAGCCGTCTTCTCTGCAACCAGGTCAACATCACTGTAGAGATGATATACTTCTTGGTTGGTTCGAATGCGTCACTCGCCATCTTCACAAATCGCGCTAAGGTTATTTCGCAGCACCTCTCTTTCCCACATGCGGAGCAGATTCTTGTCATGTTCAGTGAGCGTCTAACTTTCACATCCACAGAGCAGCACTGGTCGAATTATGATGCGCTGCACAATGAGCTCGAGCTATTGAAAGCATAGAAGCATATGTTCTCTGCGGCATTTCGTGCTTTTATCACTGTACTAATCTCATTGTTTTCAGTCACCAAGGCCCCTAGGTACTTGAACTCTCCAACTCTTTCGTACCTTTCTCCTTCCTACACCCCAGACTAATCAGCATCTTTGATACTCTCATCTCTTCAAATATCACTTGCAGTTTGGACCTACTGACACTATCATATGCCTCTTTGTATGCTCGTAGCACTTCTCTAGAATCAGCCGCAATGACAGGATGTGGTCCAAGGTGACCTGTTACGCCGAAACTCACACTGGTATTCGCCTAATTCTTTCTCCGCATATGTCTCAAGCCCCCTTGTCAGAATCTAGTGTATAAAATTGTTGTAGACAGGTGACCAAAATTGTACAATGAATGAAACTAAATTTTCATTACGAACGTTTTCAATATATAAATATCATCATCAGGTAAAAAAGCATTACAAAATACATTATCAAAAAGGCACCTTGTTACCCTTGTCAAAACCCTATCAAAAAGGCACCATTGTCAGAACCTTCGAAAAACCTTGTATGCAACGTTCAAAAGAGAAATCCCACGCTAGTTATCGCAAATCATCTTGTCATTCTTTTTCTGAATGGCACATATCACCGCTCTACTCTAATTTTCTTGACTGACTTTCCCATACCCCATACTGAACAAATGAGAGTGTACATACTGTCGCTCACACCCTCCCCACCATACTTGAAGAACTGAGCTTGGATGACATACTCTCCTGGCGCGCGGTTCTTACGCATAAAGAAGATCGCCTCTTCCATCTGTTTTCGTGTCACTTCTGGGACAACCCCCTCTTCGCCAGCGTTGTCCATCTCCCCATTCCTCACATGGTCTGCTGGTTCCGGGGTTCCGTGCTCCGCAGCATTCAGAAGGTTTTCAAAATATTCAAAATATTCTACCCACCTCTCCATTATCCGGTTCTCATCTTCGAACAAGTTACCAGCTTTATCCTTACAAAATGTTGCTCCTGGCTGGAAACTTTTCTTGATTTCCCTGGTTCTTTGGCACATTGCCCTCATTTCCTCCTTATTCCGCATTGGTCCGAATTCTTGGTTAATTTTTAACTTTAGCCGATTAATTTCCGACTTGAGTGTACTATTTTCTGTTCTTTGAAAAGTTTTCGAAAAATTTTAATGCAACATGTGTCACACCGTAACATTGCAATTTGAAATTCCAATATTGATTCCAATATTATCAATTTGTTCTCTGTAATATACTCCTCTATCTGTTTCCTTTCTGCTAGTTCTATTAACTTTTCAACTTCTAGTAATAAGTTGATTGGGCGATATTTATTCTTCCGCTTTTTTTAATTCATTGACTTTTGAAATTGGCAGAACGCATGATACCTTACACCTCTCTGGAAATGCTTCTTGACCTAATCAGTTATTCATGAAATTTAGTAAGTGATATCTAATTACGTCAAAGTAATTATTTACAGATTGAATTTGATTTCATCAGCGGCGGTTTTAATTTTTGTTGAAAAGATTAGTTTATTGAGATAATTTAAGCTGTTTTGTTTAAAAGATTTAAATGTTGCGTTGGCCACATTACCTATTGTTTGGCACTCATCGTTATTTTTATTTTTAAATAACATTTCTATATTACTTATGGAGTATTAATTAGAATTATTTGCAATTTTATCCCATAAAAGTTTGATTTTTCTCGTTTGGTAAATATTGGTTGATATTTAAAAAAAATCTATCCCTACAATTCTTATTTAGCGACTTTTTAATTTTGAACTTTCTTTTAAACAAAAATTTTCGAGATTTTTAAATTAAAAATTTCGAGATTTTAAAAAATTTGTAATTTTCTAAATATTTTAAATTTAACGATTTTGACCAAAATTTTCGCAAAAATGTTTAGAACCTGTTACCAAATTTTACAACCTGTTAGCTTGTTACTACATGATTCATGAAATGTTAAAAGCGTGATAGATTTTCCATACATTTTATAAAATTTAAGTGCTTTTAGATGACAAAAATTTAATTTGCTGAAATTAACTTGATATCACTGAAGATGATACTTAAAAAGAAATTTCAATTAATTTCTTTAACTCAAATTAAAGTATGAACATTGTAAATTTCCAAATAAATGAGCACAAATGCTTTGAAAAGAGATCTAGATGAAATATTAAACACTATCCTTTTATTATTTACTTCCTTACGATCACTTTTTAAATGCAACGTTGTAACCACATCGTCGTTAGCAAGACTGTATTGTGTGTTGTCTATCATGTGATTGAGGCTGTTTTATTTATTTTGGCTTGTAGGTAATCGCTATTATTATTTTCATTATTTTAATTTAATTTTATATTGGTATTATTTCATCATGCTTGTTCTAATATTTAGTAGAAAATTATTATTTTATGAACCCTCTAGTCATGGGTAGCGCAGAAATCGCATTTATAAAATATATATTCCAAAAAATATATAATTTTATGAATATAATATTAGGATGTTAGGAAATATTGCGCCAAAGATAAATATAGTTCTTATTTTAAAAAATGCCGAAAAATATTATTTATTAAAATTCTAGGCAGCTTTCACTTTCACATTTTAACAATATTTTGAAAGATATAGACCAGCGGTTCTCAACCTTTTGTTTATCGCGTACCACCATAACGTTTATGTGATTTCCTGTTTTATGTCATAAACTATAGTATCACCAGCATTTGAAAAAAAAATTTTTACTAAAAAATAAAAACCTCTCAAATAATAATAAAGTTATGGAAGAGACCTTATATTTTGTTATATTTTGCAAATGTTCTTTAATGTACTACAGGTTGAGAACCCCTGATATAGACAGTTTCATATGTACAGAATGTATCAAATGTTATTCTCATACCTCGTAACCGAGAAAACTCAAATTTCAGAACAAAAAAAAAACCGTTCCTAGTGGTTGAATAACTTATTAATTTGGTTAAATTATTGATAATTTCTTGTATTATATTCAGGCTGGAAATATGTATATCTTTTATTGTGTAATTTAAAGTGCTTGTGTAAATAATAGGTGGGTTACGAAGTGTTGAATTTTGGAATGTTGTAGAACTGCGGCTTATGAGTTATTACTGCTTTGGTTTACGAGATATATTTTCAATTATAGAAAATAGATAGTATTTTAGAAATAAAAGAGTAAAAAATTAAACACTTTATTTTAAAACGTTTAACCGTTTGTTACTCGCACTTTCTCACGTAATCACACACGTCGGGTCATAATGACCCCATTTTATTCTCTGAGGCGATGAGGCAAGTAGTGCTTGAGTACGACAATGGTAAATTTGTTAAATATACACAAGATATTTTTTTAAATTTATTAAGCAATATTTTAACAAAAATATTGGTATATAACAATTTGAACAAGTAATAACTGAATGTGTCTTGCAGACAAAATTTACAGAATTGCGATTACTAGTTATCCTTGGTACTTTGAGTAACGCAACATATTTTTCGCGTCTTCTCTTCTACCAAACTAGTTCTAAATAGCTCTCGTTTTTTTTTATTTTTGACAATTATATTCTGTTCGCTCATATACAATTGGACCCGTAACTTTAAGTTTCTTGTAAGATAACTATTCATTGACCTCCTAACGATTTGTTCGCGAATTAGCTGATGTGAAAGATCAGTCGAATGTATTTTGTCTCTTATGTACACTTGATATTCCATTTATATATTATATAAGAACTTGTGCCAGTAACAATTATTTATACAGTGATAAAATAGACGGAGTGGCCATCTGTTAGTTCTGCTCCTAACAGAATAATTTATACATAGTTGATCATTTGTCTTGACACCACTCTTGATTTCGTTGTAAAAAGTGATTTTTTCTTGTTTCATGTCAACTCCAGTAGCCTGATCGATTATTTTATCGTGATGTAAAGTCGATAATAAAATCACAGCCTTTGACTTCGTAGGCTAATATGAAACTAGTGTAATGTCTTTGGTAAAACCAAATACTACTGAATTTATCAGGTTTTTTTTTGGGCAAAGAATTCGTAGGAATTTCCGCAAGTGTTCCTACAAGTGCCAAATTTTTCTTCAGCAAATCGACTGCAAGCGGGATGCTTGTGTACCAATTATTGGTACCTTTAATTATCGGTAATTATCGGTGCCGTCTCTCGTAATGGGTTCAATAAGTCGTGCAACTATCGCTTTACTAAATTTGTTAACAATTCTCTAATAGCTGCAATTCTCTAATAGCTGCCAATTTGTCATGGGCTTTACGTTCTTCCCTTGTGTTTTTATCATCGAATCGTATACATCGGATTAATAAAAGGAACCTTTCTCTCGTCAATGTGAGTGAAAATATTGGAGGACCGTCTCTGCCCCACAAGTCTTTCAAATTCAAGTGCGCAGCTTTGAATGCAGCTACCAATATTAGTAGTCAAAGAATTGCTTTTAATTCAACCACGTCAGTTTTCTTGGCATCTCGTATTCTTTCATAATTTCCTTGTGTTTTTTCAATGTACATGTTAGTGTATTTTACAAGTATATCTAATACTTCATCTGTAAAAAAACAATGAACAGGCAGCTAATTCGGTTGGGGTTTGTTTATATTGCCCAGGAGAACCTGGCAGATGAGTCACAATATTTTCTCTTCGCGTTCGACTTGAAACGTGAGATATGTCTCAAGACCACTTCATTTGTTTATTTTTTGACAAATAGATTCCATTGTTACCCATATATTGTTGACATAAATCGCCCTCAATTTCACTGCATGACATTGATGAATCAGTGTTATGATCATGTTCAATCACAAAGTCTTCATCGTCAATGTCTGACTCATGTTCTATATCTTCTATATTTTGGTCATTTTCTACAGTAATCCATTCTAGCTCAGCAACTATTTCTTTGTCGATTAAAAAATATTCTCTTCGACGACCCATTCTGAAAGACGTTGAAAAACACATATGGAAGTAAAGTATTATGAAAAGCAACATGTGCGAACTCGCCTCGGTTTAGATATACAAATAATTATGTAACGTATGTACTCACCTTGGGTCAAATGAAAATAATCACTATTTCACCACTAGTCATGTCGGGTCAAACAGCCGGTTTTATCGTGATAAGCGCACTGTATAACGATTAAAAGCAGACTATTGTTTACTATCACAAATGTGATTAGATGGAAGACCACAAGACCACGCCCTCTGCGGACCGGTCTCAAGATGAATAAAAAATATGATACTCCATAGGTATAACTTTTTTTACTTGTAGGTGTTCCCATTTTTTGTAAGCCTCGTTTCCTCTTTATACATTGGTGGTCAGCAAACTTGTTCTTAAACGCTTTTAGGTCTTTGAGGCAACAGTTTCTATTCTTCAATAAAGTTCATCTCGTTAAAAATATTGTTATTGTACATCATGCAACTACAACTTTTCCTTGACTTTTACAGAACTCGCAGAATAGGTTGTACAACTGCTGCATATTTCTAATAACAGGTTCTTAATAAAGTTTAGTTGAAGATTTTCTTTTGTGATCCAGTTCCGGCAAGTCATTAAGAAACTTCCGAGCCAAATTTATTTTATTATTTTGCTCATCGTTTGTGGATGTTTTTTTTTATTGAACAGTTAACTGTTAGACAATCCCGCTGAAACATTCTCATTCCTTTTACGCCATTAATGAACAGTAAACTCACCGAGGCCAGTTGTACTTAAAATAAGGTTTTTACAAATGTCCAACTTATCTCATGCAATAATTAAGAAGCGCTATAGCGTAATTTTTCGTCTACTCGTACTTTCTATGTAAGTCTTCCGTTTTGGTTTTAGTTCTACATGGAATGTCTTTCGCTGATCCCAGTTACGCTAAATACGTTCTGGCGCTGGCTTGTTGTTATTTGTGCACATCGTCGATTCTTTCTTCGTATCCACTCTACAGAAGTACAGGGTGCGCCATGCTGTCTAGCTTCTCGTGCTGTGTCGTGTTATTGTACACATTTATGCGATCTATAACCCATGTACGCGTCACGTTCACTTTGCAGCCTTTTGGCGTTATTTTTCCCACTGTGATGTAATGGATTGCTTATTACCCTTTTTCTTTTGCACCCTAGCCTCTGAATGTTCTTCAATATCTGAAAAAAAACCATGAGACATAATAGTTGGTAACTATATAGCTATAATCAAAAGTTGAAGAACCTCTCCTCCTAAGAAGAAGGGATTACGTTGACTAATATTTATAGCTGCCTGATCTAGTGCGACTAATTTTAAGCTTTCACTGGTTTAAATAAATCAGGAAGGAATCATTTTTACTAATTATTTTCGTAACAATAACAAGTAATAAAGAACAATAACTACTTACTTTCGTTAACAGTAGTAGTATCTTTGTCTGCATTCACAGCATCGTTATTCTCGATAGCTATCGCTTCGGTTGTCCAAAGATGAAATACAGATTGGTCGGTTTTATCAATTATACATGTGATAATTCCAGACGCAGTATCATCATCACCTGATATATAGGAATCAATATTGAGGAAACAATAAAATTTATATTATCTGAAAGTTCTACAGCAACTAATTAGTAGTGCTTAGTGTTATTTGGTTCATGTAGTTAGATATTCTATATTGTAATGCTTACCTCAATTACCTGAATTCATTTGAGTAATGCTTATACTCAAATGAAGTATGGGTAATGTGCTAACTTTCCCTCTTTTAAATAATACTTGTCTTGTTATTAAAAATTTGACTTACCTAAACTTTCAAATTCCACAACATCTTGTTCATTTGGTTCTTCTGTAGCAATAAAATTATCAGTCACACAACTTTTATTTGGTATAAAACGTTTATTTTTATCGTCCTTATCAGTCTTTTTGTAGCTAAGTACACCAACAGTTTATTTCGAGATATTATAATTCAAAGTTATTATTTTTTTATCATTTTTCGTATTGCGTGGGGAAAACCTTATATCCCACGTAGCTTATGCACAGTGTTGTCTCGTAAGCCAAGAACTGTACCAGTTTTGGATACGAGGTAGTTTTACGATATATTTTTTAAGTAATTTCCCTACGGCTTTCGAGATATTTTTAATCGATTTAGCGTACGTTTTAACATGGGCTATACGAGGTATACCCCACACCCCAAGCCCCATGGTATACCTCATGGGGCTTAAAACCTCAAAATGGAATAAAGGGTATACGAGGTATTAGTTACGAGGTATTAGAATTACATTGACGATTAACGCACTATATTTGATTAAGGTATATTCCAAACGTAAGACGGCCAAGTATTTCTCTCACTGTCATATGCTTTTTGGGAAGTGGGGAATCATCGAAGGACGAAACGTGACAGGTGCATACAGCAGTATGGAGTACCCTCTAAACTTCCTGTCCCCAATGAAATTATAGAATTGTAGAATTTTGTAGAAGAATTCTACAATTTGTAGACTTTGTAGAATTCTATGGAGATTGTAGAATTTATTTGAATATTTGAAAGTGGCTTTAGGATGGATAATCTTTTTCAGCCTGGAACTGGTAATCAGTGGATAAATTATAGATCTTGTGGTAAGCTACGTAGCCAAGCTACATAGGAAACCTGCAAAATGATCAACTGATAAGGCAGTTTGGTTAAATGAGTTTATCTGAATCTTCTGGTTGGCTTTGTATCTTCAAGTTATACTTGTTTGGCTGCGCAATAGCTTTACTTTGGAAGGTTTATTATAATTTGCCCGATTCTTTTTTTAGTTGTAACGAATTAGTAGCCAAGAAAATCTATTTCTGGAAATCGTTGAAGAGATGAATGGATCTCTAAGTTGATTCTTGGATGACCAGTAATCTCTAAAGCTAGGAAGTGTTTTAAGCTCAACAGCATATTCACACCCAGAATATTTTAAATTTAATTCCAGGTTGTAGGCGTAAAATTTCCTCCTTCATCGTATAGGTTTGTTTCGCAGTAAATGAAAACATCTGGTTCTCCATCATTTCCTCATCACTAGAGCCTGGCGCATGCACCTTACTCTTATAATGTAATAAAATTTTACATGTAAGAATTATATATTGGTGAATACTTCGAACTATTAAGGTTGCATTTATCATTCTACTTATTTATCTTGTTTTTAGCATTTTTTTACTATTGGCGAATGCTCTGCACCGAGGACTAGTTCATTACTCATCGTTCATATGTCAATGCCTTTGTGTTGAATGCAAACAGACATATTTGAGGTTATGGTTATTAATATTAGCGAAATTTGATTGTTGAATAGATATTAACCGGGAGTCTGCATCGAGGACTGTTCGGGGGCTCATAGTTCGTAGATATTTGTATGACGGTATTGATAGTAATGTAAATATTTTGGCGACGCGGTTTTAAGGTTATGTTTATTAATATCAGTGCAAAACTTGAAATTTACGCAGATTTCTGCGACGTTAGTTGCCTATCATGCTTTTTATTCGGCACAATATGGCGTCAGTTTTCATAGTTCCGATATTAAGATTATACAGGCTTGCTTTTTAAAATCGTAGGATTAAAAGTATACAGGCCGGTTTTTAAATAGTGTAAAGATGCACAAAAATGTGCAACCGTTTTCATGCAGATTTCCGACATTCGGCGCCTTTGTATAGATATTTTGCTATAATTGAGCTAATTCCTATGTTTGAAATGTAAGCAACCATTAGTTTAAATATGGCGTGGTTTGAAGTCTAGCAACCTATATGCAGGTAACGCAGAGTTCCGCGTCATTGATTGTCAATAGTGCTATACATTCTACGAGAGATGGCGGTTGTTGTGTAGATAAGATAATTATAATAGCAATGGTTGTAATGAAATCGGTATCTTTACTATAAGTACGCCATGTGACTGAGGATTTGAACCTGCTTCTAGTAGAGTGAATTAATAGCAGTCAACGACGCAAGTCCCTGCACTACTTGGTTGCATGGATAGAATTGCGTTTTATGGTGTACATAAAAGAATATTTTGCATTGAGTAACCCTCTGTACCAAGCCAGTGTCCCCTCTCTGTGCAACGTGTCTAGTCCAAGTGGATTCATTGATTTACTTCGACCATGTTGAAGTAAAATGGCGCCTTAATTAAGTGTAATTAAGTCCTCATTTGCTTCAAAACCAGATAATTTATAGGTGATAAATCACATAGGTGATTTAACTAGATATCAATTTGACTACTCATCTGATTTTATTCAAATAAGTATAGGTTTGTTTGAAAAACTATGTGTTGAATAATGACACCAGGAAAACAAGTATAAAAATACATCACTAGGAGATTCTATGTTATCAGGCATATTTAAACCTGCCACATCTTCGAATTGTTTTGGTCGAGTAACATAGATTACATCGTTAGTCCAAATTGTAGGAAGAATAATATCACTTCTGTTTTCTAATGGAATATCGTCGTCACGATCCCATTGCACTACATTATTTGTGTAAATACCTAAATCTTCTGCGGTATTCAGGCCCGATTTTCAATAGAGTTACTATCAATGGGTATTTCATACAAAAGTTGAACAAATTTGCTTTCATACAAACCTTCTAATTCGGCAATAGTCCAATTCAAACACCCACTAAAAATATTTTAAAATATATAACAAGTGTTAAGGCTCCAGCGGTTATTCTTAATAATCATGAATAAAAATACAATTCATACCAAAGGTTAAATCAAATACTCCTATAAAACACAAATCGAATATAAAAACACAAATCAGAAAAACAAATATAGGTGTCATTAAAATATAACATGTTTGGTTCATTTTAAAAATATGGAATACCTTGGAAAGTATGGAAAGTTGTCTACAATTTTTGTATTCAACTTTTTTTGGATATCATTTATAATAACATTATATTGGGCTTTGACGCACCAATGAATCAAGCTGTATATTGAGAACGGAGTTATGTATGGATTGATCCCTATTAAGTCCCAAATGAAAAGAGATGACTCATCTACAATCACATGTAATTCCCATCTTTTCAGCTTCTTTCATCCCATCTTACCATTTGTTTGCTTTCCATATTTATAAAAGACACTTCTTCTATCTAAAAATATTTTAGTTTTGTTTCAGATGTAACCATCAAAATTACTGTAATCTATGAGCTTTCATTTCAATGTTGCTTTAAGTAAAATACTTAAATACTTCAACATACTTATTATAAATATAGTATTTATCGTTTTGTTTATAGTAAATAAAAGTAAAAACAAATTCGGACCAAGACAGGGAATTATATACAAAAAAAATATTCCAATAGGTTAGTTTAATATAAGAAAAAACCACATTATGTAAATTATGTAAATTAAGCAAGTGTGATGTAAAGACTATTAAAATTTATTAAATTAATTAAATATAAATTTTTAATTGTAATTTTTAATATTTTAGTAGTGAAACATAGAAAGGTCCGGTGTAAATCTGTTGCCATATTAATAAAATATAATATAATCAAACCCTTTTTAATTTCAAAACTGTTACTAGATACAGTTATTTATAGAATTTTGATTATTTTATTATAGCACTAATTAAAAAAAATGTGTTTTACCATTTAAATGATCTCATATTAAACTTCTTGTCTAAATATAGATATAAATATCAATTTGCCAAATTAAAATTTCGGTACTCGAAAAACTCCATTTTTAAAAAAAGTGTTTCCTTATAGAGTACCTCTCACAGTAAGATCAATTACAGTTATTACGTTTCGTAAATATAGCCACCTTTAAAGGCCTAGTGGTATATGGTATGGAGTTTAAACTTGTCAGCCCCATATCCACCAAAATATAAAATGGAAAATTAAGAAAAATCTTATTCCTAAACTGAAAATAGGAACAGAGTCAAGAAGTTCGTATTCAACCAGTAACTCTAACAATCATTTCTTTTGGAACTTTGATCGCTTTTAGAAATCCTCTTAGCTGTGAAATTTCTGTAAGAATACCATGTGCAGAAAGCTCCTCGAAATTTTCAACCAACCATCGTATAAACTTTCAGTTCAGTTCCCGAGGCTTCGTTCAGATATTGCTGGGCTCTAAGATGGTAAATCGATCTGATATACATTCCATTTCATTGCAACATATATCGCTTTCTTTTTGAAACCTGTCAATGAACTCCAATATTGACCTTTTCAGCCTGAAACCTGCTCCGGTCATAGTTTTTCCTCCTGACAGAATTTTTTTAGTACAGGAATAATATTTCTTTACGTGTTTATTTTGCAAATTGCACTGATGCTTTAACAAGCTCATTTTCCTTGTTTTTTTCAAACAACTTTCAGATTTCTCATCTTGATAAAAAACTTTCCGAAGCGCATTTCAAGAATCTGCAAATACTTTTGAACGTGATTGACTTCTTCTATAAACATGCATCTCCTTCAAGTAGTTAAACGCAGACTAAACAATCTTCCTAATGAACACTTCATCTTGTTTCTAAAAGTCGCTTAACTGTAAATTTGATAATTGTCATAAAAATCATCCATTGGTGCATAAAATCTGAGAAAAACTCGTACAAACTTTCTAAACTCTCAAAAGAAAATCACACATGGAGCTGTTGCACTCTTCTTGCTTGAACTTTTGAATGAACTCCAGGTATTGGAGAAGCATTGTCATATCCCTGTCCTCGGCAGATTGTTATATCTAGAAAATCCCATTCAATAACCTTCAAAATATCTTCCGTTCTGCCAATAACTTTATTTCCAGTTAGCTGAAAACCCGCCGACATGACTCTTTTATGATACGAATAATTTCGCTCATTTTGATCTGCATGCATTGTCAAAGATGATACTAAAATACTTTGCGCTATTAATATCAGTCAAAATCTTTCTTATTTTGTTTACGGTGTTTACTTTATGGTAGGTTCTAGAGTGGAAAATACCTACCCACCCCATTATCTAAAACGTTTCGCGCTGAACATATTATTAAGATGACTAAAAATATTATCTTGTTGCACATAACGATTTGGAGCGATCATATTTGTGCCACGGATGAAACAATGAGTCACCAGGACCGGTTATTTGTTTACTTGAGCACCGCCACTGTTCAAAATAAACGTGACAAAACACCCCCTCTCCTCACGCACCGCAGAATAATACTAAATTATTCCAGCAGAATTATTCCGCAGAATAATACTAAATCTTATCACTGGTAAGTTGTTACAATTGAAGCCCATGTAAATTACTTAACATGTTATATTATGTAACAAAAAGGAGCATTAATACAAAACTGGTGACAAATACCAATTTCTTGTCACTTCCTCACAGGAAGTGACAAGAATCCGGTGCGGCCGCAACTACCACACGCGTATTCCTACACCACTGCCTTTATGATGAAGACATATAATAACAATTAAATTAAAGACGAGCAGAAATGAGATTATTGCTTTAAGAACATCTAAATCATGGTATGATTTAATTAAAATTGATATGTTTTGGAAAATTTTATTTAACTTAATGAAGTAAAAAAATTAAATTTAAAAACTTAAATAAAAAATAAAATTTATATAATCTAAACATGATTTAGGTGTTCGTAAATAACGAATCTAAAACACCTTGACGAAGAGGCAAAGCTTTTGAATATAATTAAATTAAGAAAGAGTATAAATGCTCTTTCTTAATTTAGTTATATTTAAAGGGTATTATATGTAGTTATGATGAAGGGGCACTGTAATGAGCTCTACAGCGAGAGGCTCTTTATAAGATTTTCATTTTAAAAATGAGATTCTTTGAAATACCGAAACGTTAATTGTTCAAAGTGCGAAGCCCAATACTGAAGCGAGCATCAAATTTTTAGATTTACAAATTTCGATGATTAGGTGAAACATTGTACTCCCAGACGATACGTGTATTGATGCGTGAACTACGGGGAACTCACCCCAGTCATAGGCCGCGTCATATTCACTAAACCCTTTCCTTTACGACTCTACCAAGTCCCTGGTACCGCATATGCATTTCATAGGGAGAGTGGGGTGATGTTGCAGTCGTCTACGTATAGCACAATAGTTTCCTCAATTCGATAATCGTTCGACATTTAGTTTTCATTAGCCGTACTGTTTCTAGTGCCTCTTACTGGAGACTTTATGAGAGCATCCTAGTTATCTATCTACTTTCTGTTTCTTTTATCACCTCTTCATTGTATGACTACAGCATTCCAAGAATCCTTATCCCGTAGCATGATTTTGCCTAGCTTTTCGGGGCTATCTATCTTCCATAGTACTCTTTCCATTTTATCTAGTTCCCTCGACCATGTCCGGCAGTATAGCAAAGTGTGTTCAGTGTCTTCTTCTTCGCTTCCACATATCTCACACTGTAGGTTCTCTTTCTTTCGGATACATGAAAGTGCTTTGTGTAGCATCCGTGTCCAGTTAGCATTTGTGTCTTTGTAGCTGGCATGTCTTTATGGTCGGGATTGTTTTGTGTTTCAACAGCCTTTGGAGAATGCTTCTCAACTCCATTACCACTCGGCCATCGCATTTAGTATGCCTCGCAGCTTTCTAGGGCTGCTAGGCCCATCGGCAGGACGCCAGCAATTCTTCGGGGTGCTATTGTTCACACCGTCCTCTATGTTGATATTATAGCCAGCATTCAAATTCTTTGCGCTCTTTCGAGCAAAGTTGTGACATTTTTCCTTTTGCTTCCTTCTCCTGCCCATATGACAGCTGCATGCATCAGAATCGATATTACTACGCGATACAATAATTTCCGTCTCGATTCTTTCGGGCCGCCTATCCCTAGCATGAGCCACCTTACTTGCGCCGCTATTATAACCGCCCCGTCCGAAACTTCCTTTTTATCTTGTGAGTAGCTAAGCTACTATCGATCGTGACACCAAGATATTTAACATTAGTGACACACTTCAGTTGTTATTGTCCTGCCATAATTGACATCTGGTCTGTAGATCGTCTGCCTATTAGTGGAATTACCTTGGCTTTTTGTATAACCAATTCCAACTTGTTATCTTGCAACAATCGATTGATTCTTGTTACCGCAGCTTTTGATATATTAATTTCTTGGCGATAACTATCAATACAATGTTATCAGCGTACTCCATCCCCCATGGCATATTTAGTTATACTAATCCATTGCAGATTAGATTCCAGAGTGTTGGACCTAGTACCAAAAACTGCGTAATCCACTGCTTAGTGAAATCTCAACTGTGCCTTCGTCTGTTTCATACATTATTGAACAGCCGCTTAGATATCCTGTTATTACTTATTGCAGTATCTCGGAAACTTCAGTGTTTCCAGTGTCTGTAGGATTTTCTTCCAAGAGGTGCTATCGAAGGCATTTTTGATATCGAGTATAACTAGGACACACATGTTTCTAGTACTCCTCTTCTAGCAGTTTCTTTTCTCGATAACCTATCAACCAGCTTTAGAGCATCAACCGTACTCTTGCGCTTACGGAAACCAAACTGGCCCTCTCTGAGCAACATTTGCTCGTTGATGTGTGTTTCGAGTCTGTTCAGCATCACGCGCTCATATAGCTTCCCCATCGTATTCAGGAGGCATAGTGGTCTGTACGTTGTCGGGTCAACTTCACTTCCAGCGTTTTTCTTGATTAGTACAAACTTCCCTTGATTCCAGCCTGGTGGCCATTTTGCTGCCAGCATAATCTCATTGAATGTCTCCATCAATATATCCGGTCTGTCCACTACTAATAATTTGGTTATTATGTCAGGAATATTATCTAGCATCGGTGATTTGCCACTTGCCATAGCTTTTCCTGCGTTTGTAATTTCTGCCACTCCAATTAGTGGTATTGTGTATACGTTCAGTATTTTTACTTTTGTCTCCCCTTTTGTTATATTAGGGCTGTGCTGCGGAAATAGTGGACCAACTATCGCTTCTATCTCCCTCTGCGTCTTAATCGCTGCTGATCTCTGTCCCAGTTTTTTCCTGACTATTTACCAGGGATCATGCTTCACGAACGTACGAACGATTCGTGTAAGTTTACCGACAAAAGACGGAAACATTATGCATAACGAATCTAGGCCGAAGTTGACCTCCCACACGATATGCCCGTATGACGCGAATGAGCCCGTATGACGAATGTTGACCAAATATACACATCGTGTGAGACTGGCATAAGAATTGTTATCAAACTTGTTAAAAATGTTACACATTCTACTGTTACACATTCTACTGGGAGTTTACTCAATTGGGGGGTAATTGGAATACAAGAAGTAAACATTGGCCCGAGATTTAAACATTAAGATATTTCATAGCTTTAAACCGTAATAAAACGGAAATATAGCAAAAATTGTGTAGTAGCAATACAAAATGCACAAAGTACTATTTCTGCGAATCTTTACGTTCTAGAACCACTTCTTATAAACAATTCTACATCCGAAGTTACTGACTTATCGCCCCGTAAGAATATAATATTCAACCTTTTATGAATAGTATTAAACACTTTCACTCTATATGAACAAAATTTTTAGATCTTTAATTATATAGACAAAAATTATATATCCGAACAAATTTAAACATTGTAAATTAAAATCAGAATATATGGTTGCAGATTTCCACTTGGCCTCACTACAAGATGAAGGTTACGCGTTCCATCAAGCGATGGGTATGGGCATGGGTGGACCGATGCAGCGAGGTCTATATGCGTGCGGCTCACCGTACAGCTAGCCCTGGGCCGCTTATAACGGAGACTGCGGCCCTTCGTGAAGCGGTCATTCTTGTCAGAGCGATGATAGAGCAGTCTCCGGCTCAAAATGACGCAATCGACTCGGTTATGAAGTTCAAAAGTTTGTTATTTGCATCTTCGAACAGCGGAAAGACGAGGAAATCAATAAATTGTATAATGTAGACTTAACAAAATATGTAACTGATCGCTAATAAGAATTGATTATGTAACATCTGAGAAACTAAAAATAGTGGACGAAATATAGTTTAAGAATTTCTTCAGAAATAATCTTCAGAATGTATCATTCAATAAAGCGATTTACTGCTACATCATTTAATAAACAATATCAATAACTACCATTGTTCACAAAATTAACGTGCTGTTAGACATTGATCAGAATTACCAGAGGCAACCCTAATTTTCTATATATCAGCTGCGCTAACCGCTTTGCCGCGGCTTGCAGTCGACCTTAACCCACTATTGGCAAATTTTTAACGAGGCAGTCTTGGTGCCACGCCAGACTGCTTTGAACTTTTAAATTCACCTATGCATGAATTCTATGGACTTAAATGTTCAGTTAAAGAAACTTTATTTAAAAAAAAATGTAATTGAAAATGATTTGAAACTTACAATATAAAATGTAGATAATACTATCGTTAAATTATAAGTATAAATGCCGTTGAACTTATTGTTCTGCTACGCTTATATAGATTTGCTACCTGCGTCACCAGACGTATTGTCTCGTCGTGAACTTGCTTTACACGAACAGGGTGCCGTATTATTATTAACATATACACACAAACATAGCTCCATATTACGTAGACGATTCGACTAATGAATCCCTCGTCCCCGTATTTGCCTAGCGCGTCGACTGCTTCGCAGTCCCCATTGTCCTAAGCGATTTTTTTTAGAGGAAAATCTGATGTGCTTAGGACAGCGTGCAATACATGATCTAATCTAACATAAACTAAAGTAACCTAATATAATCTAACTCTAAAGTGATGTACCCTTGAAATTCTCCTAGATATGAAGTCGCAGATTTCTGTATTTACATACGGCGCGACAGCCTCACTTAGCTGTCAATTTGACTTGACTTGTAGCCGCTCTTGTCTCATCTTGTGGGATATTTTAATCACATAAGATTTTCCAATCGTATTGTGTGAATTATCTGAGAGCACGGCGCACAACTATTTTTGTGCGAAAATCTTCAATTTTATGAGCCTTCAGCCAATAGTTTACTCTCAACTAGGCTATACTTATGGCATAATTAATTGGGGTTTCAAATATTTATTATGCAAATGTTTACTAAACGCATTTATGAGAACTCATTGATTTAATTTCCTGAATGTGCTAAAAGCTATCCAACTTTCAAGTATAAATATTATTATAAAAAATATAAACAGAATAAATAAAACTTCTCAGCTCACCACGTAGTTAGCTCTAGTGCGGTAGATCTTGATACAATCCTCGAAACACAAGCGCACCCCACAATCTTTATACCAAATCGTCCCTTTCTCTTGCCACAGCACACTTTCTTTTTGTTGGTGTAGGATGAGTACGCTCATTTCAAGTGATCCATGTGACACCGAAAGCTACCACGGCCCTGTTTACACATCTACTCATGACAGCCTCCGTTCTGGTATCTTGTCCTTTTCCCTCGTCTCATCCCAATTACTTGGTGGATTAGGGGTTCAGACCACTTGTCCTCCTATTCACCTTGATCCAGAATGGCTTTTGGACCTCCTTCAGTTTAGCTATTTAGAGTTCATTTAAACTCTTCTTCTTCTCAGATCAATTTCCAGCTTCGTTTTCATTATGTCCGGTATGAAGTTGGTGATTAGCTACCATTTGTCTGGTGATTCTAACATGACAGAAATTATGTTAGAGGAGTTTATTTTCCATTGGAGCTTCCTTTCTAGATCCATGCGTTCCTGCTCCCGGGCACTACACTGAGCAGAGTGTGGTCGGTGTCGCCGTTTGTTTATTCGCAATGTTCGCATTCATATGACCCCATCTTACCAATATGGGCTAGAAATGAAGCAAAATACCCGTGGCCAGTCAAGCACTGGGTAACCCAGAAATTTTGCTTGCCATGGTTTCTTGAAATCCAGCGTTTTGTTTCTGTATTAGGATGTTTGTCCATCTACCGTGTTCTGAAAATGCCCATTTGTTCTGCCATTTTGTTTCTGACCGTCACTTGATATGTCTTAAGTGTATGGCACTCCTCTTTTTCGTGCACAACTGGGTTGCCCAAAAGGATACAGAGAGCATATTCGGAGGTAGTCCGATAGGCACCACTTATAGCTAAGAGTCCGGCTTGTTGTGCTCTCTGTAGCAGACCCTTTGTCTTACCGAGGTTTACGCCTTTCGCCCATACTGGCGCGCATACAACAACGTTGACTGCAAGACAAGACTTTCCACCTCTCAGTGCTAGGTCCTCTGACTCTCCGCATAAGTCGCAATACGGCAGACGCTCGCGTTTCCGTGACTGCCTTTATGTGCTCACTGAACTCCAAACTATGATCGAGGACAACACCAAGGTATTTCACTTTCTGTTTGAAGTTAACCATATGTTCATCGACAAAGAAAATAGGTATTTTTATTTTTCTACGGCCAACTAAAAACATGGCTTCGGTTTTTTTTTCCGGATCTAGACTTACTGAGTTTGTTTTAATCCAGTGGCTTACTAGTGTGAGGCACTTATTGGCTCTGTTCTCAAGTTGGTTGACTTTTTTGCTTTGTCAATGACAGCAACATCATCTACAAATACTATAAGGGTCGCTCCATATAGTAGTCTGATTTCGAGCAGTCTATCATACATGTTGTTCAACAAGATGGGTCCAATGACAGGCCGAGATGAAAATTTCATGATATTTATTATCAGTCGTGATTTTGAGTTATTTATTATTAGTTGTGGATATTCATTTTGTAAAGTATCTTGTCAATCTGCGTGGGGTTGGTTATTTTGAAGGTTCTTCTTGGCTAGAAGGTTTTGTTCAAGGGCGTAGGTAAGGGAGCGAATAAGGTAGTTTAAACCACATTTATCACTTTTGGGGTTTCTTCAACAACAAAAACAAGAGATGAGTCTACCAGCATTTCCGTCCAGCAGCCTTGCTCAGATGCTGAGAATTAGTCCCCTGCTGAGGGTGAGGAAACTCCAAATGCTAGTTTTGCTTTAGGCGTATATACAAAAGATTTGAAGTGTTTAAACATATGTGGATGCCAGACAAAAATCTAAAATTTCCTGTTAATGAAGAAATGAGCATACCTCGTGTAAAGTGTGCACTCTGCCTCACGATGAAAGTGAGCATGATCTTTGGAACCAAAAAAGGTGGTCGTGGGAAACAAGCACATCTATCTCTGGTTATAAACACATTTACAAACTGGAAAACTGTTTTGGAAAAATTCAATGAACATGCTTCAACATAATTTGCTGAAAAAAAAGCAGTAGATCTTAGCATAAACGCTCAAAGCGATTGAATTGTTGCGAAAACAAGTAAAACGAAGACAACAGAAACAGATTGAAAGCTATCGTAGAAACTGTCTTGTTATGTGAATGGCAGGAGCTTTCATTAAGGAATCATCAGAAACAGGGTTGTATAATACGATTAAAACTGGAAGATAATGATGTTTGTTTTAGGGCTCTACTTTGTCAGCTATTAGCTGTTCTTCGTTTTTGGCTAAATCGTGCACCTACATGCGGACACTGATATCCACATTAAGATCTCTAAGAAGTGATCAACGATGCACACGAATGTTTCAAAATGCCCAGGAAATAAAATACAACGAAATAATTATTGCACCTTTGGCTAGAAGGCAAGTTCATACTCAAAATATCCAGGCAAAACTTTTCGTTTGTCGATCATTTGATTACGGAGCTGGACGCACGCTTCTAGATTTATGAATATGTTGAAGGTGTCATAACTCTGGAGTGGCTTCAGCCAGATATCTTTATTTTGCGACGCTTGTTGTTTAGGGCCAAATCTACATCCAGATGTTGAAGTCAGGCCTCTGGCAAACCCCTTATCTATATATTTAATTTTTTCTTAGCTGACATTTAGCTCCTGATTCTGTGTCGAAACAAAATGGATAACAAACTATGAAACGAATAAAAGAAAACTAGGAGCTATATACATATATTTTACAATTAGACAGTTTACCAGAGGCTTTTTGCAGTTACGAAAATACAATCTTAGTTTGCAATCCTAATTCCATCATTCGAAGAGTGGAATCAATGAGTCATTGGCCTTATTCTGCAGACTTATCACAACGACTTTTTTATTTCCGTTAATTAAACAGAAAATGTGCCCAGATGTTTTAAAACTCAAAAGCATGTATCTGAGATGTGGACTGCAGTCATTTTGGTGCGTCTGTTTGAATTTTATAAAAACCAGAAAGACATCTATGACCTTAAAATGGCTTATATGCTGTATGCTATCATTTAAAAGTTTTTCCCAAAACAGCGTAGTACAGGAGCGGCTCACGGAATTAGCTTTACTCATAGTACACCGAAACATACATGTCGATATTGAAGATGTAATTCAGTGTTTTATATCAAATAGAACATCATCAAATCTCATTCCTTAAAAACTTTAAATCTTTGCTTCCGTGGAACTAAGTATAGCAAACCCCTTCCATTGCAGTTTTATAGCTACGCTCATGATTTTGATGTATTACATTAAATTTCTCTTCAAACAGTTCATTCAAAACGTTCATAAAATTTCTTTCAATAGTTGCAGTCTGTAGTTTAGATGAGCTAAAGGTTTTATACCTTTATTTGTACTATAAATGATCAAAGCATTATGGCCAAATGTATTGAAAAGCCTCCTGGAAATTTTGAGGTCTATATAAACACAATGATTTAGACAGCGATGATGCCAGTAATATTAGGAAGCACTGTAGTTCACTCAACACCTGGGCTGATACGGGTGTTAATATTGCTGAGCGACTGGACTGACACGGGTTAGAAACATAGATCCTAGTGGTATAGTAAGTAGGTAGGGTACAAGGAAAAAACAAAGCTATTAAAAGTACATGCAATAAAACAGTGTATCGCTGTATGAAAACGCTTACCAAACGCTTATTTATCCGGCAGCTGTCACTGCCTGTTACTCTGCTTTCATCTCGGCTTGGCTGATCATCGGCTGCTGGTTGCTGCTGCTGCTTCAAGTTCATGAGATGAACTAAAATATTCTATGCAAAATCTCGTTATTTACAGACGTGAGCCGTCACACAACTTTGGCTCCGTTATACGGGTCAGTGTGTAGCCAGCCGCTAATTATTTACTACCTGATATGGTCTTCGCTCATTTCAGTGAAGCA
>WYDF02055927.1:0-11932 GCA_009867245.2 Adranes taylori
TATATATGAGAGTTCCTTTTGTATTAGGGAACAAAAACAAATATATATCAACAAAAATGGCTTTATTCTTTTTCAAAATATTCTTCATTCAGATCAATATACTCTTACATACGTCTAAACTAATTTTCGGAGCACTTTTCCCATTCCGCTTGAGAGAGCTCCGAAACAAGCGATTAGAATGCAACAACTGCTTTCTTAAGGTGCCGAAAAACGTTGAGGTCACAATTTATTTATGGTGTGCGGGAATAAAAAAATTTGCCAAATCAGGACTAAACGGCGGATCACTTATCCAATCGATCACTCTTGCGGAACAATCCACTTTTGCGAAAAATTACTTTTGCGGAACATTTATGTGCACCTGTCTCCAAATTTCATCCAAATCGATCCAATAGATTAGGAACTATTCTTGAACATCCATGCACACACACACCGAAAAATACGACTTTCTTTTAAATTTTGGAGCAAATAGTTTTTTTTTGCGGAAATGTGTTCCTTATGATCCCCTCTTTGAATTATGTTTGAAAGGATTGCATTGATATGAATACAAGCGACGTACTAAGGTAAAGTAACAAAAATTTCAAAACATGAATCCTATATCTTCTATATACCTATACGTATATGGTATATGAAAGATAAATATTAAAAACTAATGGAAAACCTTTCTCGGACGTGAGAACAGTTAGAATGGCTATATTACTGGTTTAGTGATTATTTGAGTAAAATGTTTCTTGCCAATTATTTTGTCAAAATTCTTCATGGGGAAAATTATTGCATAATATTTTATAACAAATCAGTCATTCTTCTTTTCTAAATTCCTCTCATAAATAAATTAAGTAACATGCAACTTTAGTAACAATAATTAAAACATGTATCTAAGGTGACGTGTATTTAATGAAGAATTTATTAACCAAAGAAAACTGCAAGTACATAAAATTATTTATAAATAATTGAAATAATTTGATGAATCATGAAAGCCATTTTTTGTGGTTGATGAGGGTTGCGCAAGTGCCATGTTTCAAAGTCTTGTGTTTTATTTTAAACAATACCGTGATTATTAACATTATTTCGTAGAAGTAATTTAACAATAGTAAAGCGCATAGATAATAGGTGTTGTACTAAAGATCCCAATTGCAGAATAGACAGGGGTGGAACTAGCGGACGCAGGACCCTGCATTGCGTGGGGTGGGGGGCTGAGTTATAGGGGGCCCACTTATCATTCAAATAGCGTTTTTTTAGAAAATTAAGAAAATATTTGGTGAAACATTTTCCTTTTGCGGGGGCCCAAATTTTGAAGTTCCGTCATTGAGAATAGAAGTGCTACATTATCGAATTATTAGAATTATTTCTTTATTTCGATAGAATTATATCTTTATTTCTATAGAATTATTTCTTTTGCTAGTAGATAAATATATGGGGTCCATACGACCCCATCTATGTAAATTCCGCCAAAGTTTTTATTTTTTATAATATATTCTTAATGAAGAATTTGTCCACGAAAAGCCACTCATGAAATGCTTTATAAAAAATACCACGGGAGGAATTCCTAGTGGCCTAATAGAATAAAGTTTTAATATACCAATAGAGACCCTACATATGTATCAGAGGGGAGTAAATCGCTTAAATACTAAAGGAACTTTCGATAAAGGAAAAAAATCAGGAGCCGTTTTCTGGAAAATGGGCCTCTAAGTTTGCGAAACATATATATGTTAAATTGTAATTTTCGGAAAAACAATGTTTAGGAGCTTTAGGCAGCTTATACAATAAAATTTATTTGAATATTCTATTTTTTATAGTTTCTGAGATATATCCAAAAGTTCAGCTGGAAAACGTTGACAATTTATATCTGAGGAAAATTGAAGAACACTAAAATATGATTTTATTTTCAATTCAATTGTTTATCAGCACTAAAAAATATTTTAGGTAAACATCCAATTATTTTTCTTCCTAAAACAATTTTTATGTACTTTTTTAATGTACTTATATACAAATGTTTAATAACCATATATTCTAACAAAGGAAATAGTTTTCACCAATTAATAATTTCTTACTTTCACGAAGAGCTCCTACATAATGTGAAAATGTTTGTTACCTTAAGCCTTTTGAGTTATTATAATCGTTTTAATGATACGTTGTCTGACAGGTTCGCAGTCTTATTCTTGTAACAAGCAAGTACTGCTAGGAAGGTTATAAATAAAATATTAAGGCATAACTATTTGATAAATGAACAATAAATGTGGCAGGTTAGATCAAGTAACAACGTAACAACATCATAATATTGGTAATAACAAGTCTCGCATTCAATTATTTTTTATTGAACTAAGGGGGGCCGGTGCAACTGCTCCGATCCCATCTTGGTTTAAATGCCTTGATATCAGGGCCGCACATTTTTAACCAAGACATTTTTAACCAAAATATTCTAATGAGCGATTTAATTAACCATTTAATAGCCATAAGATGTTATTTAAATAAGCCATTTATGACCATTTATATAACATATTAATTGATTAATTACACAAAAAGAAACCCCAAAATTAGGACACTGAAAAGGCAAGGTGTGGATTCTTACAGCATTTGTGCGATTTAAATATTAGTAAACGAATGCGACGTTGCCACGTCTAAAAATTTCTTGCGATATCTCAGGAACTATTGCAGGTAAGTAGGTAAGGCGTCGCCTGGGACCGTCTCTGGATATTCGACCAAACAGACGCGACCGAACGTACGCACAGTAGTAGATCGAGGATAGCGTGGTAGGAGTAGAGGAAGATAAGGGGAAAGTAGGTAGAGAGAAGCTGGGGAGGGAAGTAGAGTAAGGGGATGAGTTTTGATAATAAGGGTGTTTTGATAATAGGGATGAGTTTTGATAATAGGGGTGAGTAAGGGTAACAGGGATGAGTTGGAGTAACAGGGATGAGTTGGAGTAATCGGGGTGTAGAGATAATATGGATAAGTCGGGATAAATCTGGATAATGGGATAACAGGGATAAGTAGGGAAAAATTGGGGTAATCGAGATAAGTTGGATTACAGTGGCGTCAAGGGGAAAAAGTGGAAGATAGGAGAAGGGAAAATATATTTATTATATCTTTTAGAATATTATGAACCATTTTGCCATAAATATATTACATTTTGCCATTAATGCAGTATTTGCCGACGCCGGATTCAACAACGCCTTCCAGCCTTCTGGACCTATTCTAAAATCGCTCTAAAATTGTACCCGTTCCGCTGAGCGGTATTTTGGGGTCTAGCATAGTTTTGTGCTTTGACTGATGTCATTTGAAATCCCAGTGTATGTGGTGAAGCTGGGGGCTCCTTCGAAGATCTGGTTCTGCTCTGCTGCGGGTTCTGCCCCGGAGCCTAAGTGTGGATCTGTGCTGGGAGACGTCATGACCTGGACTTCACTCGTTCTAAACGTAATATTCTTCTTCTTCACGCTGTCATGTGTGGGGTGCATTATAATAGTTGAACGCATTTGCGTTTGATACATGTTTGGGGTGTGCGACAGGGTCTTTTTTTGGCCTACATTTTGAATTTTGGTAAGAGTGCTGAGATGCTACAGGGCTGCCAAAAGAAAATAATATATAGGGTTGGTCACATTTTTTATATAATTCTATTAAAAATATTGAAATGCTGTTAGCACCAAAACCAATATGGCTGACAGGACACTTCTCATTGTTCTGGACCCTTCTGGGACACATCTGGACACTACTAGAACACTTCTGGATACAGCTGTGCACTTCTGGGACACTTTTAGGACACATCTGGTTATTTCTGGGACATATCTGAACACTTCTGGTTTTCATGCATGTTTGAGGTTATATTTTATTCTTCTTCTTATATTTATGTTACGTAGACCTTCTTTCGCCTTGGCAATACCGTGACATATATCCAACGTTATGTTTATCGGTACTAAGTATTTTTGTAATTGGTATGCCTGCTGTCAAGAGCCGGTAATGTAGATCCCTGTCTACTGTTTATCGATTCGCTCCAAGCTTTCGGTCGAAGATAACGTATGCTTTGCGATATATTTTCAGTGTTTTCTTCCTCTGGTTTTGCTGCTATCTCTCTGTTTGTTCCTCTCTTACTTTCTATGTTACGTAGACCATAGATGTATCATACATGCATCATACATTCTATTCTCCCCTCTCTCTTATACTCTCTATTCTCTACAACCAATCGAAATAAATTAAACTAATTACTTAAAAGTTTTTATCTGTAAAATAATTCGTGTGCTTCAAAATAAAGTCTACGTTAAAAATTATACGAATTAAATGTAATCAACCCATTGTTAAAGTCTTTATAAGAAATATAAATTTATTGCATTCTGAAAATTGATATAAGCAGTTGCTCTATATATTAACAGATATTTAAGTTTTTCTTTTTTCTTTGATATTTTAGTATAGTCACGCGCGTTATATTTGATAACAACTGATTTTTAAATATAAGCGATACAAATTGTTTATGAACTATTTTCTTTTTACTGTTAGGTTCTTAAATATTCTTGATATAAAGAGGTGAGTATTGTTTTAAATAAATCAGATCTTCAAATTTTTAAAGTAAATATATAATAATCCCAATTTTAACGCCTTTGGATGCTGAAAAGATGCGTATATACTTGCATTCTGTACATTATTCAAAAATTTTGGCAATCCCTGTACGTTATTTAAAATTTTTGGACATCCCTGCACATTATTCAAAATTTTTGGCCCGCTCCTGTACATTGGTTTGCGTACACCCTTGGTAGAATCGAGTTACATAACCTCAAATTGAAGAGCCCCCCCCCCTCCCTCACCGTAGAACCAGGAGCAACGCCAACGGAGAATGAGCTCCTGTCGCAGGCCCCGGTGCAACCTTCGACGGAGTCCCCAGCGAACAGACGTCTCCAGCCCAACTCTACTAGCCAACTCAAATTCAAATTTTCTCGGCAATAGATTCAAGTTTGTCAGCCAAAATCTAGTCGGGGAACGCTAGAAACACACACAGGAAGTTAGCTATCGTCCGCCATCTTGTATTTCAAGTGACATCTGTCAAATCACCAAACTATTTATGCTAGTCCCCAAAATACCGCTCCGCGGACCGGGTACCATTTTAGAACGATGTTAGAGGAGGTCCAGAAGCCTGGAAAGTTTTGTTGAATCGGCGGTCGCCAACGACTGTATTAAAGCTTCGCGCACATCAACTGAATACTTTTAATAATTAATAAATTTTGTATACAATCAATGTAATATAATTTATGGCAAAATGGTTCATAATATTCTAGATGAAACAATCAATATATTTACCCTTCTCCTACCTTCCCCCTTTCTTCCCTTTCGCCACTTACCCCTATTTAATCCAACTTATCCCAAATACCCTTACTTATCCCTGTTATTCTATTATCCCGACTCATCCATATTATCTCTACACCCCTATTACCCCAACTCATCCCTGTTACCCTTACTCACCCCTATTATTAAAACTCAACACTATTATCAAAACTCGTCCTTATTATCAAAACTCACCTCTAATATAAAAATTCATCCCCTTAGCCTATTTTCCTCCCCAACTTCCCTCTACCTACTTTCCCCTTATCTTCCTCAATTCCTCCCACGCTATCCTCGATCCAGGTGACGCTACTACTGTGCGTACGTTCGGTCGCGTATGCTTGGTCAAATATACCGAGACGGTCCCAGGCGACGCCTTACCTAACTCTGGGGCCAGTTTGTCTCGAAAACGTCTTTATAGCTCCGTAATGAATATCTGTATTGAAAGATCCTTTAATGTTCAAGCAGTGCATGGTGCCTTAAAATGGAGGATTTTGTTTTGGAGATATTTGAATTGAAAACAAAAGTTATTATGTTAAATAACTTCTTATTTATAAAAGTTGGATAAATGTAGTGCGGGAACATAATATAAACGACTGAGACTCCAATTTTGACTGTGAGCAACTGAATATACTGCGCCGATTTTGAACAATAAGTTTTACATTCTGGGTGTAACTTAACAACTTCTTAGATATCACTTATAGTAGTTTTGAACAATTCCAAGATTACGTAGTTTACACATATAAATACTTATGCTAGATGCGGGTACAATCTTCAGTTACAAAACTAAATATTTTACACTTTATGAAATTTATAAGCTGATACTGGTTAGGTTAGAAATTCGGATGTTCTTAATTATTATAATCAAGTACTCAAGCTCTTGTATGATAAACACAGAAATGCAGTAACAAGGTTAAATAATTTTGTTTATTGTTCTCTAATATTTATAACTTCATGTATATGCTTCTATTCGCGATTTTAATTTACTGACAATGTGTAGCTTCTATTTACAATTCAAGATTTATTATATTAATCTCTTCTTCTGATTAGATTTTGTGCAATGGAATGTTGAATGTTTAGCGAAGATATTATAGGTTGATCTAGCCAGTTAACATGATGAAGATAGGAAAATAGTGTGAAATATATTATTGAAGATGCGATGAAATTTTATGACGAAAAAATAATGAAATTGTGGAGGATTTATTCGCTGTCGTCGTAGTGGTATAATCGTCGAGGGTGATCTTCACGTGCCTCTGGAGTTCCATCTCTGCGATCTCCCTTGTCTGGGAGTGTTGAGCGTTTGGTTTCCCTCTTTCCCTTGTCTCGGAGTGTTGAGCGGTTGGTTTCCCTCTTCCGTTGACGTTGCCCTTGATTTTCCATTGACGAGGTAGTTTGTCAAAGATAGAACGAAAGATTCAGCAGAAATTTAGTAAATGTAGTATATTTATTTATACCTGACCTGATCTTAGAATTACTATTGATTTGAGTTGATTTTTAATATAAGTTTAAATTAAATAAAATAAGCGACTTGTTGGCGGCGCTTATTAGAACAAATCAGGTTCCAGAGTGCGACTTATGTTCTCTCTGTAGGAATTAGTTTGGTCATTTAATGGTGACTTATGCTAGTTGAAATGTGCGAATTGGCTCACTCAAAAACAACTAGTACAAAACCCTAAATGAGTTGAGGAACGATAGATTGAGTGGCTCCTTTTTTTGAAATTAGCTGAGAAAAAGCTGCTCTTGGCATGTTTTCGGAATCGGTGGCATTCGGTGTCGCCGGCCGCTAAGAAGGCATGGCTTGAAGTAAACTTCTGGTACAAAATTTTAGAAGGGTTTATACTTCCGACCAATAGAACAATATCTTTCAACCGTTGAAATTTCTAAAGATTAAAATTACTTTATCTTGTCTACGGACGCAAAAGTGGTGGTGCGTATAAACGGTGGTGGGTTGTAAAATTCGTAGAACAATCATCCAATGAGAGAACACTTGGTCTGTCGAAAACACAAAAGGGTCAGGGACATAACTGCTTATTGAAAATGGCTAGTGGAAATAAACGTTAATAACTTTTTTAATTGAAAATAATAATAATAATAAATTGCTTTCGCAAAAGAATTCTCCCGATACGGAAATACTCTGTCTGTGAAAATGCACACATACATCTTTAAGACAAAGGTATGCCGACATGCTGTACAGCAGAGCGGTGAAACATCTTATAGGCCGGCAACCAATGATCTTCTGGCGCATGAAAAGTCAGAACCATTTATGATTTTATATAAATGCAGCAGCATCTATTTGATGTTTTCACGGGATATGAGATTTTATTTTGAGCGTATTCAATTTATATTTACCAATTTATATTCATATTATCATTATTAAATTAATTTGTCAAATTATATTTGGAGATTTGAATAAATTTCAGGATGGCTAAATTTTGTGAAAGGTTGTTATTATTACAGCATATTGTGTGCTAGACGAACTAGTTGCAAGAAGGACAAATGTTAGAGTTCCATTAAAATTTCTATTCAGGAAGGAACTTATAATTTTTTAAACATTAAAAACAAATTATTTAATTTGGAATTTCAATATAAGAAACGGAGGGCGGCAATATGTTTTCCGTCGGAAAAATTCTCTTGTCGGATAAAAACAAAGCGATGACGTGGATTATACAAATTATATGGAGTAGGGAGGTCATCGCTGGTTGGTCATAAGGAGTAGGTAACACAGTGTGGTGCGGTTATCAATATATGTATGAATAATTCGATATAATTAGTAGTAAATCAATAATAGGTGAAAGCACACTGTGCGTACTATATTAGTACGTGTGAAGAAAGTACATCTGATTTGAGTTACGAAAATAATGAGTAAGATAGTGGAATAGGTACCTAGGTAAGAACACATTAGATGAATGCCATTTACCATAATACGAGATAAAGTAGTGAGAGTAATCGATTGTAATCTTGTTAGGAAATGTAGCTAGTCAAAATACGACTAAATGCTTCACAAGCCTCACAGAAAACCGATTTTTGTATTTTTGTCGTTAGAAGGCTTGAATTTTGAAACTAAAATCATAAATTAAATTAATTAAAATCATAGTTGATCCTAAATTAAATCATGAATAACTTGAAACATTAATTAAGTTAATTATGAGGCTTAGGAGTGAACTGTAGTCGGTCATAATTAAATAATTCCTATAAGTTCATATCATTTTTATTTTACTATTTGTGAATCGAACATAAGTATTAATTTATTTTATTAATTGTGAGGCATGAGTTATTTATTTGAATGAACGGATATTTATTTTAATTGCACGTACACATTTTGAGAATATTCAGAATACATTTTATTAAGTTTAGATAACTCTTTTATTCAAATAGCCTTGCCAATGAGAGAAAAATTGTCAGTATTAGGGTTGTGCAGAGTTTTGTTAAATTTATAATTGATCTAGTAGAATTAAATAAGAATGGACATGGTACCTTAGAGTAAGAGAGAATCGCTACGTACAAGGATTCTCTCTTACCTGCGTCACGTTGGGGAGTACTAGCTTCTTTCTTCAATCTCAAAGTGATACTATAGTATAACTTTTGACTTCCAGCATATGGAAGAAAGGAGGGTTGGCGGAACCGTCCATGACTTTTGCAAACTATAGGTTTGCAAACTATAGGTTTGCAAACTTTCGACTGCATCGTTTAGTTATCACATGCATGTTTCTTATTTCTTAGGACTACAAAATGTGATAATTGGTACTTTCTTTACAATGCTTAAATTTAAACAAAATTTATTTCAAAGATCTGATTCCACATTAAATAAGTCATTGATATAATCCTCATCTACATTTATATAGCATATCCTATATCCGAAAATCACTGCATGAATACACAGGACAATCCAAGTAAATCGGATTTTATCGTTGTTTCGTGTCCCTTTCGGATATTCGATATACAAAGATCAGTTTACATATAGTTGATGAAGCCAGAAATAAAGCGATAGAAAATGACGCATGCATCCTTTACGTTAATATTTACTGTGGTTAAACCTTCTAAGGAAGAAGTTCCTTTAAGAATCGTTGATACGTTTAAAGTAAACGATATTGTTTAATTTTAATACAAAAAGGAAAAATGGTATATTTATTGCATATTAGCACGGTGCTTAATGTTATATTAATTAACGTACACTTCTGTTATGAAGCTGTATGGTTCCCAACCTTAGTTTGGGCAGGGACCACTAGGACTTTTTGTTCGTTGTAGAAACGCCAAGGTTTAAAATATACAATCCGAGAATTTGAAAATAAATTATAATCTTAACTTTTAGTTGATATTATGCTTAGAATAATATTCGAATATGTTTTTGTAATAGAGAACCATCAATTGAAAATGAGGGAATTTTGAGCTTATATCCTTTTTACCAATTCTGTGGCGAATGCTGTTGCCCAATTCAAACTGTAGGATATGAACTTGCTTTTATGTACCAAAACTCTTTAAGAGAGACGCATATCTCAAGGATTCAAACGCATCCTTACAGTGCATATCATTTTGGAATTGAATGAGTTCTTCCTGGATTTTTTCTGTAACCTCTTCAACACCAATTGCGAATTAGCTTTTGGATATCTTTCGATTAGGTCTGGTTATATTCCGGGAAGTAACGGTGGAATTCATGTACGAGCATTTGTAGATGTCGTCTTGGATATGCGCGTTGCATAATTGTTTTCGCCAACTTTACCTACCCATAATTGAAGTTTCCAAATAAATCGACGAACTTTGTCTTTTAACATAAAACTGTTTCCTACACTTGCAAAGTTTATGTTTCTAGAATCTCGCAACGGTAAGTTTAGTATATTCAAATGTCTGAAAATATCCCCAGATAAGCTAAACACACCTGACTTTTCAATTCAGAAAGTTGCTCTAGTAAATCTTTAATTTTCGTCTTGACTATGAGTAGCTCAACTTTTCTCAATTTAAATAACCTTCCCAGCATATTGCCTTTCGATAGCCATCGAACTTCAGTGTGGAAAGAAGAATCTCATGATAGGAGTCCATTTTAAAGGCATGTACTTAAGGCGCTGCTTTTGATCATATTGACTATTTTAATTGCCATTTCCATTGTATTAATTATGCTTTTAGGAAGAGTCTTGGAAGTTAGCCCCTGTCGATGTATGTTAGAATAAGTTGGAGTTGCTGAAGGATTCTTCGCTTTTATTAATGCTGCAAGACCGGAACATGATTACATGGCTGAAGCGCCATCCGTACAAATGCCAGCGAAATTTCCACGCATGGTACGATGTTTCTCAAAATAATCTGCTATTATATTCAAGACGTCAATACCTTTTGACGTCGTTTTTAGTTTCCGCGAAATCAATAATTCCTCTTTAATAGTATTATTATTGTCTAAATCAAGGATAGTCAACCTTTTAATACCTACCGCACACTTTTGTGTCTCTGTTGGTTGTAAAAGTTTCTAACCGCCCGATAATCCCCTTTGGTGAACTATGAACGAATTTATAGCAAAGAGAAGCATTTGAAGTGTACGGAATGTGATTTCAAAACTGAACAAAAAGTAAATCTTTCAAGACACAAACGAACTCATACAGGAGAAGTTTTTGAGTGTGCGGAATGCGGTTTTAAAACTACACGTAAAGATTATCTTGTAAGACAATTTTGAACTCATACAGGAGAGAAGCCATTCGAGTGTACCGAATGTGATTTAAAACTGCACACAAAATAGATCTTGTAAAGCACAAACAAACTCATATAGGGCCCTTCGAATGTAAAAGGGGCCCTATAGGGGTTTGTGTCTTGTAAAAGGGAAATCTTACAAGACACAAAACTTTTCGTGCGTACGGAATGCGATTTAATTTAACTCACATTGAAGAGAAACCTTCAAAACAAAACTCTGTAATTTTACCAAAACAAATGGAAACTGAGCATGATCGTAATAACTTATATCTCTTCTACTGTTATAGTATATTTTCTAAAATTTAATTGTCACGGGGAATTTTATGAAAACCTAATGAAAATGTTTTTAAATAATGCAAAGAATTTTTTTTAAAGTGAATGAAACTGAAAAAAGAGAAAAGTACTACCTTATCGGACAAAACCCGTGCCGCTCACCATGACATCTGGAACCCCTGGTTGAATACCACTGGTCTAAATAGCGGACAAGTACGGGCAACTAACTGCGATTAGTAACGTCTGTTTATTCATCCCACTGCAAAGCGAAATGTTACGCATTTTATGTTTGAACCAAGCTGCTCTTTTATGTCATTTGACATAATTTCAATTCGAGCTTTACCCTGTTGTTCAATATATATATTTCTTGTATTTTACTTTTGGCTTCCAATCCTAATACATTTTTGCAGCTATCATCAAACAAGATCACTTCACTGAACAGTATCATGGACACAGCTCTGTGTAAAACACAGTAGGTACGTGCGACACGACTAGTGCATGCGTGCAACACGACTAGCGGATATGGATGTGAAGTAGTTTGAGCCCGAGCTGAACATGGTAACACCGGCTATGTTAATATAAAAGAGGTGTTCGTCACGGATAGGCCTTTCCTAACAAGTTCCAGGCTGAAGAGGATGATAAATCCTAAAGCCTCACACAATAAATTCACCAACCCCCTAAGTATAATATC
>WYDF02055949.1:0-11931 GCA_009867245.2 Adranes taylori
ATTCTGATTTTGGACCAGAATCAGAATCCACTGAACCAGTTCACATAGCAATCCTTCCTTACATAAAAGGAACAACCCATTAAGTTTTATTATAGCTACTTGTGATAAGTCGCTAAGGCTCCCCGTTAGCAACGTCGCGAGTGGGAGTCCGTCACGCGCTTGTTGCAGCGATGCTACCAAAAAATTACAAAATAATGACACAGGCATTATTTTATAAATAAGCAAATCAAAGTTAGAGCACTTCAAAATGTAGATTTTAACTTATGTAAACTGGATTTTAACTTACTCTAAAATAAAACAACGGTAACACAATAAGTGGGACCAAAAGTAAAGTCAACAGTAAATAAAAAGTCTCGTAAAACTCCTATATCAAGTGAATAAACGCAACGTGGTGAAAAGTTAGAGCCAGTCATGTGTTGGGACTATTAAAAAAAGAAACAGGTTACTACGTTATAGATGCGAAGCAAAAGCCAAGATTGGTAAGGTCAGGTTTAGATTGAAAATAACTTAGGTTGGAGAGCTTTAGCGATTTATGGCCCACTGGTTTATAGTAGAAAAGTTTTTCTATTAAGTACTAAGTGTACAAAGAATACAATGAAAAGAAGAAATAGTAAAACTAGGAGCATATGTTTTGTACATGTCGTGTTTCTAGTAATTTACAGATATTTTATTACAAGTCATTTTGTACTTCATATCGTAATATCTGAGAGGAATATTAAATTATAAATAAATATACAACGCAATTGAAGTTGATTGGAGGTTATAAATTTCACATGGGATTTCTTTCAGGAATACCTATTTGAATATGAATAAAAATAGAATGAAATGAAAGAGGATAATTTTCAGCAATAGGAGAAAATTATCCTTAAATAATTGAACCTTAATTAATTATCATTAAATAATTCATTTATTCGGAGAATTAACCTTAATTATCCTTGATATGAAAATTATCAAGCGCTTCTTTGAAAACTTATTTTGATAAAATAATTCAATATTTTAAGTACCCTTCCCTCTCCCCACTCCTAGCTATGGCTTTAACGTTCTCCCAGCGAAAGAGAGCTTTGGAAATCAACAATTGGATGAGAGGCGTATTTAGAACTCTCAGTACTATACAATTTTTGTAGTGTGACTCTGTCATCCGGATTTTGAAAGCATTTCATCTACGGCATCTACGTTTTTCATTCACAAGCGGGCAACGCAAATTTGTTTCAAAGTTTGTAATGCATACAGTTTCTTGGCTTGGTCAATTACTACATAGAGTTATATACGTAAGATTTTCAATACCACTTCACAGACATTTGCTTCGGTGAAAATTTGTACCCAGTGTCCCCTCTGTGCAGCATTGGCGTTTAAAACGTAATTAGGTCTTCATTTGTAATAAAACCAGATGAATTCTCTTATAGATTTAACCAGATGAATGCTCTCACCCGATTTTAGTCAAATAAAGATCTATTTACAATATACAGACAAAAAGAAATAAAAGAAAACATTTATTTTACATTCTGAATGTAATTTATTATTTACAATAATAAAATAGGTTGTGTTTACAATAGACAATATAATAAGATTTTTACTGGCATTATACGAAAATAGGTGCAATTAGTAAACAAAATAAGAAAATATATATAATTAATTAAAACATTTGAGAACCACTTGTGCCACCACCCTGTATCTGTTGTCTTATCTAGGCAGTACTTGGTCGCCACTACTCATGTATAAGTCAGCAGCACTTTGTGCTAGGAGTCGTGCTTGTATTTTCTTTTTCCTAGACGTTGTGTTAATCTGTTCCATTAGTTTGTGAAATGAATACCTCAACACCCAAAAAAATTACGAAACAATCCTTTAAGTATCTTATATTCTACTTATATTTTACCATTCAAGAGATTTCCTACCAAGTAAGCTCCCTAAATATTAGGTTGTGATTCGATGTTGTTTTGAAGAAAGTTGTTTTGAATAACACAAAAGTGAGTTGTTCAAATGTTTACAATCCATTGGCACAAAAAGTAAAATGTATTTATTTAGTGGCACCAAATTCAGTAGCATAAAATTCAGTGGCACAAATTCAGTGGCACAAATAATAAAAGATATTTTTTATTCAGTGGCACAAATTCAATGTCACAAAAAGTGAAAGTCACGTGTCCAAACGATTACAATTCAGTGACATAGAAAGTAAAATACATTTATTCAGTGGCACAAAAAATAATAAATATTTATTCAGTGACACATTCGGCGGCACAAAAAATAAAAATGAGTTGCTCAAATATTTACAATTCAGCGGCATAAAAAATAAAAGATATTTATTCAGTAGCACAAAGGGTAAATGTGAGTTCCTCAAACGTTTACAATTCAATGCACAAAAATTAAAGATATTGATTCAGTTGCACAAAAGTCAGTGGCAGCAAAAGGTTATTTATATATTTCAGTGGCACCAAAAGGCACCATATATTTATTTAGTGGCACAAAATTTAGTGGCACTACTTCGGTGGCACAAAAAATAAAAGTTTGTCAAATTAAACAATCATCATTAGTTGGTCCTTGTTACAATATTTTATATTTTGCTGTCTTAATTGTTTGATGAATTCAAATAAGCCACTAAACTTTAAATCTATTAATTAAATAGCCTAATGTTTTAAGGACAACGTTTTTAAAACATTTTTTTATATTCAAATGTGTCTCAATATGTAAACGCGATGAATTAAAATAGAGGGAGTTAGAAGTAATTCTGCGATATTTGAAATTCCCCTTCTACAAGTATGACCAATAGAAGTTTTAACATTAGAACAAAAGAACACCTTTTAGAAATTAAACGACATAGTGATAAATCAACTTTTACCAACCATAAATAACAGAAAGCCATGAGTTAGACTTAGCTAGTAAGATGATACGATTACCGTAAACACGTACATTCATAGATTTAATCAAATTAATGCAAAAAGTATAAATACTCAAACTAATTATTATTTTATTTCAATTCTAAATTTGTTCAACTTAAAATACTAGGAACCCAATAAGATTCATAGATAAAACATGATATATTTATGACTTATTATGATTTTATATATAAAAAAGCAAATAGTGGCCACACTATATTGTAATTTTACGTTTTCGAACAATCTAATTTCACATTAATGTACATACACTAATGTCCTTCCAACTGTTCCTTAAGTAAAAGAGGAAAAAGTTTCAGATTGAAGCGTACAAGAGAACTCGTCAAGCCCACATTGTCCATAAAATCTTGTAGAACTAGATAACGAGATCTTCGAACTAACGAAGAAGAGAAAAGAATGATATACACTGTGTGTACGCATTTGTATATTTAAAAAAAATTTAAATTATAAACTTTAAGATGTTGATAGTCCAATTTTGATTTTAACCAGAAATCTCTTAATCTATTTAAACAACAGAAACAAAATTGATTAAATGTGTACAAATGATCTGTCATTAGCGTCGAACGAGGACATTATACGGAGATGTACGAACGAGCACATGCAGTTCGTGTTTTCTTTATATTATTTATCAACGCATATAACCTCATATACTCTGTCACTATTGTTGGGATTGCTGCAATATACAATGTCAGTGGTAGTCAGTAATGTTTTAATTACCATTTCTATTACATTTATTGTGTTGTATATTTATTATACATATTTTTTATATTTTATTTATTGTCTATTATGTAAAAGTAAATATTAAATATGTAAAAATAAGTATATATTATTTTATTTCATTGGTTATATTTCTTTGTCTTATAATATATTGTAACTATATATTTATTTCACTAAAATTGGATGAGATACGTATTGATACGATTCATCTGATTTTATTGCAAACAATGACTTAATTATATTTAAAATCGATTTGATTAAAACATTTTTAATTATAAATCGATCACGTGGCTTGGGCCAGACATACAGGGGACACTGGGGACAAATTTTCACTCGTCGTAGAGGTGCAGAAGACAGTAAAGTAGAACTTATTTATCTGGTAACAACTCTTCACGCCATAATGTGACGTAAAAAAACATGAAATTATTATTTTAACTTTAATAAAAATGAACGTTTAATAAGTTTTTCTAAGAAACTTCAAGATTAACGTAGATATGCAATTGAAAACATATCAACTTTCATTTGCTAAGACAAACACTGATTTCTTAGGAACTTATACCGCGAAAATAATCACCTTATTTCATATAACCTAAATTTTAGGTTTAAGAAAATTTGTTTAAAAAACAATTGATTTAGAAATTACAATATAAAATATAGGTAATACCATCGCTAAATTATAATCATAATTGCCGTTGAACTATTGTGCTGCTATGGCTTATATAGACTCGCAACTGCGTCACCAGACGTGTGTCTCGGCGAATAATTATTGTCGTGGAATGTAGAGTAGAGAAGTACTTATTATACGTCAGCATCTGAGAATTAGGATTGATATTCTTAATTATCTTGTATATAAATTTCATTTAATTACGTTTAATTTTTGATCAAAGATAGCAGACAAAGTATTTTTATTTTATTATTAAAGAGTTTCAAATTAATTTGACGCTGTGTGAGTGTTCAGAATGCGATTATAAAACTGCACCAAAAAGTAATCTTATGAGCCTCACAAGAAGTCATATTGAAACGATACCGTTACTGTGTTGGGAACGTGATTTCTAAACTGTACACGAGAGTCATCTCATTTTACACAATCGCTCATTGTACACATCTCATTGTACACATAGAGTACTGTAGAGTTTGGGACTTATCCATCATTGGACAATATTTTGTCGAAAACGCTGAGCACAAGCGGAATACACAGGTAGCCAACAAATAAGGATTTTGAGACATGATAGCCTATTTTTTTGTAAATTTACGTTATAGCTCTGAAATACAGATACATCATTAATACGCTTGGGATTAATATACTTATACGTTTGAGAATTTCTCTATATACCAATTTAATTTTATCTCTATATACCATATTAAATTATATACCAATTAAATTACCAATTTAATTTTATTATGCTTTCCATTTACCTTTCTGCGCATTTTAAATTTCTGCGCCAATTTTTTTTTTAGGCGAGGGCGAGTGGAACGCGAAAATAGTTCTTAAGTTATTTTCATCCTCTTCTATAGCGTAAGAATAAATAAATCTACTTATATCAAATTCAAGTATAGCTTGTTATTTTTGAGGAGTTTATTCTAGTGAAGTTCAAAAGTAATTTGATCATTATAAATTGAACTGTGATTGAATTTAGGTTCTTTTTAGAAGATTGATTAGAAGTTTAAACTTTCGGGGTCGAAAGTCTTTGAGGTAGGGGCAAATATAACGCGCAAAAATAAAAGTACTCAATTTTATTAATCTTACTGAATATAGAGTATGCACTTTTCATACCCATAAGACATGATGATTAATTTCTAGGAAATGTTTTATTGACTTCAGCATTTTTGTCTAATAATCAAATTAGTTGACTAAATGAAACTTAATAACAGATTCCATATTAAACTGACTTCATTATGAGTATGTAAATTAAACGATTCACTGAGCCGATTTCACTGAGCCGAAATAATTTAATAACGTATCCTTTTCGATTCCCTATTATGGCTGGGTGGGTTATTGTAGTAAAGTAGAACTTATTTATCTGGTAACAACTCTTAACGCTATAATGTGACGTCAAAAACAACGTGAGATTATTATTTTAACATGAATAAAAATGAACGTTTTATAAGTTTTTTAAGAGACTTCAAGATTAACGTAGATATGCAATTGAAAACATATCGAAAACATATCGCTAAGAAAAACACTGATTTCTTAGGAAATTACACTCCGAAAATAATCACCTTATTTCATGTAACTTAAATTTTTGGTTTAAGAAAATTTGTTTAAAAAAAATGATTTGATTTAGAAATTACAATATAAAATATAGGTAATACTATCGCTAAATGATAATCATAAATGCCGTTGAACTATCGCTTATATAGACTCGCTACTGCGTCACCAGACGTCTGTCTCGGCGTATAATTGTTGTCGTGGAATGTAGAGTAGAGTAGTATTTATTATACGTCAACATCGGAGAATTAGGATTCATATACTTAAATATCTTGTATATAAATTTCATTTTATTACGTTTAATTCCTGATCAAATATAGCTAGAAAAAATATTTTTATTTTATTACTAAAGAGTTTAAACTTAATTAAATTTAATATGGGTGTTCAGAATGCGATTATAAAACTTCACAAAAAAATAATCTTATTTGTCACTCAAGAAATCATACAAAAAAGAAACCGTTTGCGTGTTCGGAATGTGATTTCTAGACTACACAAGTCATCTCACTGTACACAGTCGATCATTGTACACATCTCATTGTACACGTAGAGTAGTGTAGAGTTTCGGGGTTAACCATCATTGGACAGTTTTTTGTCGAAAACGCTGATGCACAAGTTGTCAACAGATAAGGATATTGGGACATGAAAGCCTATTTTTTTGTAAATTATCGTGTAACGTCTTTTTTGCATCCAATAAAAGTATTAAAAAATTTACATTCCTTTATTGAATCACATTCTATAATACTTTTATCAAGATCCAATGTTTCGCATATATTCATCAAATTTTCATCAATTCCCACAACTAAGCGATCATAGCGTGTATCGTATTATTATAATTGAATTGAAACCCTTTTCTATCATTCAATCGTCCTAGAAACGATTGCGCTATAGCGTCGAATGCGCTGGCAAAAAGATAAAAGGACCACATTCTTGTAGCATTCCACCTCAAAAAGAATACGCCGCATCAGCATTATATACAAATATGCACCGTGTACAATTTCCATAAAAAATTTCCATAAAACGAAAAGAAAAATTATAAAATTTTAATATTTCTGTTTATTTCACGTATGAAACTTATGTAGCTTAAAGTAGTCATGTTTGAGAAAATTGGAATACTTGGAGAGCTAAATGGAGACTATATAAAACTTCTACAAGTACACATAGTTAAAAAAAATTCTGTAACAATTCATCCAATTGTTCTAGATAGGTACTTTCAAGTGACCCAGACATTTGAATAGTCCTTATTTTTATAATAGTAATAATTCAGTTTATAACTTGAGTGGCATCAGCAATAGTGATACGCCTTCAGAAACAATCTGGTTTGACGTTATAGATGAGTCAGATATCTTTCATTTAATAAACGAAAGGACCTCCCCCTCTTCTTTGGCCATGATAAATCACACCTTACCAATATGTTTTACACACACTTACCAAAAGATTCAATATTTAACCATGAGTGTTCGGACTGTGACATTCCTAGTGAAACATTACATCCAATAATTTTTAATGCACTTAGTGGGGCGGTTCATTTAATTGATAATGTAGTCGCCTTTTTCGTTGGTACATATCACCACTCTCCTTGTATTATTCCTACAAAAGTTTTTTTCGAATGTAACCTTACCAAAAGATCCTACCATTGAGATTGAAGGTTCGGAATGTAGATCCCCAAATAAAACAATATCTACAATATTTTCTAATACTTCTAGGTCAGTAGTTCCGCTACTTAATAATTCTATTGTCATTAATAATAAATCAAACGATTAGTCTACTTTGAATCCACATACTATAAATTCTTATTTGACACTTGAACAAATTCAAATTTCATTCAAAATAGATGATCCTATAATATGAATAAAATGTTGCACCAAATATATCAAGGGATACAATTTCGTCAAGTTTAACTAATTTAAATGCTGCTATAATTAGGGGAGGGCGGGGTTGCTTGTGACAATTCTTACGTACAATTTTTTTATCGATCTAGATAATAAGACTATTAAGTTGGCTTGAACATATTTATTTTATTTGAATATTTATCTGTAAAAATTTCGCGCGATACAAACATAGTTATTAACAACAAAAAATGTGACTCCAAATGTCAGAACTTATAGGGTTGATTGTGACAAACCCTAGTCCTTTATATATCATCGTCGAAATTGCAGTGAACGCAGACGAAATGTGGACTTATCGGTATATTCTTCATGAGCCCATTTGAAGCACCTGCTGCACTGTAACTATTTTCCTTTAAATGAGAGTTGGAATAAGGATCGCTACAAATTAAACAGAAAGTTTCATCGTCATCTCCAGAACTGCTACTAACATCAATTGTTTTAGCGTTACATATATTTCTCTAGCCTCCAGATTGTTTAGCTTTTTCCTTTAGTTATTTCAATTCTTTTCTCTTTCTGTTACTTTTTAATTCCTACTTATTCGGAGTATCTGTCCAAATTGCTGATCGACCAGGTTTTCGTCCTTGTCGTGTAACTACTCGTTTTTCAGCCTTGGCTGTTGGTCTTAAATCTTCTGGAGAAAAATCTTCGGTATTCTGTGGTGATACCGAAAGGTCCAGATAAATTTACAGGTTCTAAATCTATAGTGCGTGCGACGGTGAATTGTTATGGGTAATATGGTTGGTTTGACTACCGATCCGTATTTCGGGAATAACTTCGTTCAGAGATACGTATGCTTTTAAATCATTTTCCGGTTTTGGACGGCCTATAACAGCTGCAGGAAGAGACTCGTCATTGGAAAAGATATTTTTATTGAAGGGAAAAATTCCAACAGTTGCAAACCCAGCTTGAATGTTGTTTTGTGCTGCTGCCAGAGGAAGAGCGACTTTCACAATAGGGCGTATGTCATAAATCGACATAGTTTTCCTAGGGTGATTGCGCATCCATGAGTCGCATTAATATATTTTTTTAAGAGGCCCATATACAGACCGATCCAATGGTTGGAGTTTGTGGGAGCAGTGTGATAGTAGAGAAATTACCATAACTCCATTTTCTTTGCAAAAAGAAATACCTTTTAATGAGAGGGGAGATTCATGGTTATCCAATATCAAGAGAACCGGTTTTTTTCCGAGATATCTGGTATGTTTGGCGAAGTGGTTTAAATATATCAAGAAATCATCTTCCGTCATCCACCTTGATGGATTGGCGGAATCAATGCATCCTGAATTCTTGAGTTTTTTCTTGGATACATGAACATCGTAGGAACTGAATTTCCGCTGGCACTACCAACAAAACAAAATGTTAGTAGCGTGCCCCTTTCAGCGGAACTAACAGAACCCACTTGTTTTATGCCCTTTCTTGTAATAATTCTATCTGGCCGTTGCACAGTAGTTATGCCCATTTCATCGACGTTGTATATGGCTTGAGGTTCAAATTTGTAACGAACTACGACTTCGTGCAGAAGAGAAAAAAAAATTATACACGTATGTCTTAATAAAACTTAGCTCGACTGAGGCTAGTCGGTTCAGGAGTCCTGAGGGATATTGTTTGATATCGCTTAAGGAAACCTGTAAGCCAGTCAGTAGAAGCGATTTCATCTTTGATCCAGTTGTTATAGACAGTTACATTATTCTTGACAGCTAATTCGTAAGCTAATCTACGTAATTCTTTTGTGGATAATCCAAAATATAATTTGGGTTGATGAATCAAGTATTCAGCTAATTCATTTTCCATTTCATTTGGTAGCACTTGGCGATTTCGTTTATATCGAACGTAAAAGTGTTGCTAAAAACCTAGGAGTTAAGGTTTTTTATGGACATCCCTAAATTAAACAGAATATAAATCCCGTCATCATTATTTCGCTTCTGTAGTTTTTTTCACAAAATCTCTGTAACGTCATGTAGTTAATATCGAAATCGGCTCGCAAAGACTTCTTGTTTTCCAACACTTCTTTTACTGTGTATTTAAAAACGGCCAAGGGCATTATTAATACTAAAAAAAATTAATAAGACACGCATTATTTATGTATTTAGTATGGGGCAGGTTGTGTCATTCAGAACTTACCCCGATGCTAATGTCACAACCAACCCCAAAGCACATTTTTATTTTGTCCTTTTAGCTGCGCCCAAATTTTAATAAATAGCTGTATAATCTTATGTGAGTGGGAAAGAGCATACCTGAATTAGTATTTTAACACCACAATACCAGTTGTAACTGTTAATTTAGTCAGTTTATAAAATAATATTTGAAGTTACTAATATTTACTAAGCCACCTTGAAAATATAGAAATCAGCCAAACATACGTGGTACGTTATTGATCAAAGCCACAACCATACTGAACACACAAGAACTAATACTCATTCTAATGAGCTAATTGTGACGCGGCTGACATTTATTGAGCGACTGCAGAAACCCCTGTCACAACCAACCTCAGTGCCCCCTACACCAACAAAAACAACTAAAATTGATCAACACAATAAACTTTTAAATGGTTCTGTCACAAAATTCGATTAAATATCCAAACAGCAATTTAATTTTTAAGAAATATAACCCGAATATTTGTCCGATGGTAGGTACAGAACGGAGTTAATGTATATTCACTTATACAAATACAATGATGTTCTGTAAAAAAGAGGGAGTTGATAAAGCTTAAATATCTTATAGCAGAAATGGCCATCCACCCAAAAAAGTCCATCGGAATTTTTCCTATCTTTATAGCCTCTGATATATGATTCGCAATTTTTCGAAGATTGCATGCTTAAATAATTGACTAATTAATGTGGTTGCTTCATAATGCAACGATATCCATCGACCTTATTTGTATTAATTTAAAGTTAAACTCTTAATTGAAATAACTAAATACTTAGTTCTATTAAATAAATTTAAAATTCACATGTGGACAAAGTAATTAAGCTAGTTGAATAAGCTTTAAGCAATTAGGGTTTAAATAAATAGCGCGTAATTGAAATATATTTCGTTATCGATTTTCAAATGTACATTTTGCTAGTAATAAAACCATTCGTACAAAACGGTTTATTGATATCCATCAAACGTGACAAATGTTTCTTTCTAGCATGAGAAAATAAGCAAAATTGAGTGTATCCGCAAAAGCAATTGAATTGGCCATAAACCACCCGCTTGTATTTAACCAATAACTCAAAGTAGGTCTGGTACCGACATCCGATATTTCTCGACAAATATGGTCACTAAAGAATCCGCACAAACCACTCTCGTTCAAGTTTTCTTCGTATTAACTTGGTTTTTTGCTTTATAAGTAGTTTGGATGATTGTCAATCGAAAGTTTACAATTGCACCTATTTTTCTTTGCGTGTAATTTTCACTCGCGATTGTAACCTGCGCTCTGGTTGAGTCTACAAGAGACTAACTTAGTCTCCCGGGCTTCGCCGACAAGTAATTCACAATTTACTAGACAATTTATTATTCTCAAGCAGTTAAATTCAATTAAATCATATATTTTTATAGTGTAAATTTGTTATTTTATGATTAATGTTAGTTAAAATTAATAATAAACTCGAGTTATTAAAATTCAATGCAGTGTTGGATTTTTGCATGAACTAATAGTTGTATGTAGATATTAATTAACCTCCCTATTCACGATTCGCGAAATATGCTTAAAGAATCCGAACCACGACCAACAAATTATAGAGTACACTGTTGCTACATAAACACATTGATCCAGTCTGCTCCAAAATGTTATTTTATAAGCTATTGTACATTAAAAACTTTAAACAATTATTCCAAAAACAATGACTATTGGATCGGACATGACAATGAATTGTTTCTGTTGTTGTGGAAGATTGTCCAATTTATAAACTAAATATTAACGTAGGGTTTGAAAACAATTTACATAGAACATCTAGTTTACGATCACTTGACAAGAAATGCAATGCAAATGAATTAAAGTTGCCTGAGAGGTTGCCTGAGAGGTTGTAAAGACTGCCAGGCAAAGACTGTCACAGTAACCACCAATTTCTAGCTGCAGAACTACGCACGAAATTGAGTGAACCAAAAACCAGAAAACCATTGCAGAACTGGTGGCACATGAAAACTAATGAACAATACAACAAGCTAGCCACGCAAAAGATCAGTCACATTAACACGGAAACGAACGCAAACAACACAGCAAACTCCCTATGGAATGAAACAAAAACGG
>WYDF02055960.1:0-11931 GCA_009867245.2 Adranes taylori
TATATATTAAACCTTTATTGGCATCAAAACAAATTAAATTTACAATATCCTCGATTACAAAATTAAACATATTTCATTAAAATACTAAACAAAATAGTAAACAAAACAAAAATACAATTTAATAACCCTCCTTATTTTTCTATTTTTCTCTTTTTTAAATCCAATGTTTAATGTATACTGCTGCCTTGTTTCCTGACTATTCTCTCTCCCTACTTCTTCCTCTTTCACTTTCTTAACAATTCATTTCCGCTTCTTCCTTACGTCCTCATGCTTATGGTATTTCTAATTTCCAATCCCCTTCCCCAATAAGCCTACTTTATTCCATCTTACCCTCTTTTCTAGCTCTTCCTTTTTCTAATCTCCGCTACAAAAATTTCCATAATCCGCATTTCCACATCCTTCAACCTCTGCTCAACCTCACTCTCACTGTTTATCCCGCCACACGTCCTCTCGTACCGCTCACTCATCGACCATCCACATCTCTCGTATAATCTTCTCCTGTCTCTTACCAATTCATTCTCATCTTACATACCATCGACTCCACATACAGGTTTGTCACCTTTCTTCCATATCTTCCAATCTTCCACACTCCATATATCTAGCACGCCACTTCTTTCAACTCGTACAACTCGTGCAACACAATCTCATTCGGTGCCGATTTTTCTACTCCTAATAATCTTTTCATATATCTCATTATCTCTCCTTCCAATTCCTTTCTCTCTTTCATCGCCCACACTTCCCCAGCATACAACATAATATTTCTGACACAGACTTTCAGAATCACCATCATCATACCTATAAAATCACCAAATTTCTCCTTCCGTACATAGCACATTCTTTCCGCAGCCACCTCAACTTGCTTCGATAACATCTTCACATGCGCATTTCCAGATCCTTTCCTACTTATCACATAACACAAATATTTCATTTCCTTTACATTCTCCATAATTTTACCATTCATACTAAGCAATCTTTTTTACTATCTCTCCCTCCCTTCTTGTATACCATTACTTTCGTTTTAACCGAATTTACTTCCAACCCAGTTGTAACCATATATTTATTTACCCAGTCCATAACTTGTTGCATTTCATCTCTGCTACTCGCTATGCACACTAAATCGTCCGAGTATCCTAGTAACCATAATCTTTCACGCCCTACTAACACTCCCCCTGCTTACCCTTTTCTTATTAGATGTTCTAATCCTGACATATAAAAATTTAAGAGGCTTACACTCAGCGGGCATCCTTAGTTTACACCCCTATTCACCCTAAACTATTTAGCCACATATTAACCTACTCTCGTTCTCACCTCGGTACCCTCATATAAACTTCTGATTCATACACACATCCTTGCTTATATCTCTACCTCACTCATTCTTTTCACAAGTTATTTCTTACAATATTGTCAAAAGCAACCGTTAAGCCTATAAAAACTAGATATAATTTTTTATCTTTACTTATCTCTTCATTATTTATATAGTTTAAGGGAACTATATTATCTGCTGCTCCCCTTCCTTTTACAAACCCAGACTGCGTGCTTGACAATACCATTTTATCCACTAATACCTCTTCCAATTTTCTGTTCAACATCCTCACATATATTCTATACACCCCATTCATTACTGTTACTCCCCTGTAACTACTCGCATTCTTCCTGCCCCCCCTCGCCCTTCTTCTATTCCTTAGGTACTAACTCTTCTCCTATCCACACCTCATTCAAACATCTTGCTAATGCGGCCACACAGATGTTGACATACCTCCACAAGTACTTCATCCGAGCACGCAGAACTTCATTCCTTTGTTCAATTTATCGCAACACTCACCTCTTCTCCTGTAATTCCTGTAATTTACCCCTCTACACCAACATTTTCATTGATCCTTTGATTGATCACAATTTCATCTCTATATTCAACCAAAACTTCGCAGCATTTCTTTTTCCATTATCCTAACCTCACCTATTTCACCTAATAATTGCATCCTTCCTTATTTCTCTGTCTTATATATTGCCATACCTTTGAAACTTTCTGCAAACCATTTAATTCCACCTTGTCATCGTCCTCTCTTTCTCTCCAACAGCTTCTACTTTCTCTACACAATACCTCTTTAGCCTGTCTACTCCTCCTAAAAAATTTCCCATCTTTTACCCCTCGTAGCATCTCCCTAACCTTGTTTTTCCTCATTTAGCCATCTTTCATCATACATCAACTTCCTTTCTATATATCCACTCCTATTTCTACTCATTCTCCTTTCCAACCCTCCTTTAACTATTTCAATCATATAATTCATTCTACTCACTTCATTCCAGTTGATTCTCTCCATTCTGTCCCTATATTTAAATTTTTTCTTCATATTCCACATATATCATATTCCTTATTTCTTGTTTCCTCATAACGTTATCTTCTTCCATATGATTCCTAAACTCCATTCTGACTCCAAAGGGAAATGATCAGGTTCAACCATACCCCCTACTATCATACTTTCGGTACTTTCTCATGTCCTTTCGTTCCATGACAAAGTCCATGCCCACTATAAGTCACTTCCCCATTAAATTCACAATTCACACTGCCATTAGCAACTACCAAATTCTCCTCAACTAACAATTCCAAAAATATTTTCCCTCTGCATTCACTGTCGTATCTATAGACTTTCTATCTAAATATTCTCCTTCGCTCCCAATGTTTAAATCCTTTAGTTCACCTATTCTTACGTTCCAATCACCCATTATCACTATAATATCAAACACACCTCTCATCCTGCCCATCACTTCACATACCTCATTTATAAATTCATTCCATTCCTTATTGACATTCGCCATTATTATCAACACTTGTTCCCTCCTACAATTATCACCCTTGATATCATTCCTTATTTACCTCAACTTCATTTATAACTTCTCTTGTACCACAAATTCATACTCCATCTTTATATGCCTGTTGTTTGGAGTCAAATTTTCTGGCTCCCCGATTTCTCCTCGATACTACTTTCGTTTCATTTGTCTTTTTTCTCTTTGGATACTCTCCGATATTTCGATTCTGCCCAGCAGCATTATTTCCATAACCTCTTCCTATGGTATTTGATCTCGCAAAAAAATTCTCCATAACTTTCGGCATCCTGCAGTTGATATTGAGTGGGAGGCACTTTAGTTTGCCAACGTTCCACCAAAGTCGCATCAAGCATTGTTGTGGCATCGAAAAAGTTTGAAAACTTATTGTGTGATGTGTTTGGCACATGATCTTGGCACATGGAGCTTGTCGTGTCTGGTAATGTGTGTTTATTAATGGAGATCGTTTATTAATGGTGATTGAGTGGATGCTGATGGTGGCCGTGCTATAGACGCATTTTGTCTGGTTTATTGCTGCTTCAATTTATTTGTTGTTTAATTTCGCGGAAATGATGTAGTGCAAGTTCTCAAGCGCTAGAAACGTTTTTGTTGTCATTTCGTTTGCTCATCGTGTTCCGTCGTTCTTCGGTTACTATGGCTTCTCTAGTAATGTACTTGTTATAATTGTGTTCCGTGGATATCGTTCTAGAGTTTTCGAAAGCTATTCTGTGACAGGTTGTACTGTTATGTTGGGCAAGAGCGAACACGCTTATTCGAGATTGTCAAGGGCCGCAAAGTCGAGTTATTTGTGCGTTCAGATATTCTGGCTGACATTTTTCTGTTTGTTTGACCGATATAGACTAAATTGCATTTAATGCAGGGTATTTCGTAAACTCTTGAGTCTTCTAGTTAAATTTTGTCCTGTGGTTTGTATAAAATGCTGCTGATTTTTTTAGTGTATTGAATATTATTTTGATGCCGCTTTTCATTATGATAAATGATATTTCGTCGGTAGTTCTTTTTATGTACGAAAGAGTTGCTGTGGAAATTGATTCAGACGGTGCTGGTTCCGGATATTATAGTTTTTGTTTCAGGTGTAGATTCTTGTTAATTTGGGTATTAGTATAGCCGTTCTGAAGAAGTGCGCCCCGTAATATTGCGACTTTACAGTCTATTCCTTCGATGTCGGTAAGTAATGTCGAACGATGAATAAAAGTTTTTATTATAGAATTTATCTGTCCAGGTGCGCGTTGTAAATCAGCGTATAAATAGCCATCTGTGTACCTTTTCTTTCTATAAAATATGTCTTTATAAAACGGGTCTTTTGTTCAAACAGTTTATATAAAGAAAACTCATACAAACAGGTAATTAAACGCTAATTCACACCACCTCCCATGAGCAAAAAAAACTATAATAAAAACTTTATTTCATTCTTCGAGACTCCTGACCGATAATGAAATAATAGAATGTGAAGTCAATATTATGGGGCGCACTTCACCAGAACGGCTATACTAATACCCAAATAAACAAGAATCAACACCTGGAACAAAAAATATATAATCCGGAACTAACATCCTCTGAACCAATTGCCATTGCAACTGTTCCGTATATAAAGGAACCACCAACAAAATATCATCGATCCTAAAGAAAAACGGCATCAAAATAATAGCAAATAGTCAGCAGCATATTATGCAAACCAAAAGACAAAATTCCACTAGAAGGTCAAGGTTTGTACGAAATACCGTACAATTAATGCGATTTAGTCTATATCGGTGAAACAAACAAAAACAAATATCAGCCAGAATAACTGAACACACAAACAAAGTCAGTAAAAACTTCAGCACGTCAGCCCTTGCCTAACATAACTACACAACCGCTTACAGAATAGCTTTTGAAAGCTATAGAACGAAAGCCACAGAAACCCACTATAGCAAGAGATTTATTAGAGAATCCATAGAAATCGAAAAACGAATGAATACGGTGAATAAACGAAACGACAATGAAAACATTTCTAGCGTTTGGAACCTGGTATTACATCATTTCCGCAAATATATAACAAATAAATTAAACAAACAATAAGCCATACAAAAATGCATCTATAGTACGATCTTCATCAGCATCCACATAATCAATCAGTGTACGACCACCATCAATAAACAACACAAGGTCTTATGCTAAACGCATCACACAATAAGTTTTCAGAATTTTTTAAAGCCTCAACACTGCCAGATGCGACATTGGCGAAACGATTGCAAACTGAAATGCTTACCACGTAGACAAGCACTGAAGACAAGCAACTACTCAACATCTCGAGAACCAGGTCAATTTAACGTAGGTCGAACGTTGGAATTTTTCTTTCTTTCGCGGCCCTTAGTGGATTCACTGAGGCCACAGGCAGCTAAATACGTAGATAGGCCAGTAAATAAGTTCAGACTAAGTACGTATAAACCATCTAATAAAATATAAATTAACGTTTTGAAATATATTTATTTATATATTTAAAGTTATATCCATTTTTATACAGCATTAAATAATATATATTCCTTTTTTAGGGCTGTCGCTGTTGATGTGCTTGTTATATGCGGTACACGATCACCTTCATTGTACTGAATTACATTAGTATCATCCATTTCAGATTCATCATCTAAGATCATAATGTCTGGGTGAGATTGATCGGCAGGATTATTAGAATTATTTAAAGTAAAATATTCTCCTGGTGGTATTTCTAATATTTGTGGTTCTTGAATCAAAACATATGGCCTGAAATCAAATGTGAATACATACTTACTTGTATTAAAATTATGGAACCACAATTTTTTTTTATATAATATTTCATAATTCCTTAATAAAGTATGAAACAATGTATAATAAAAATTGGTAGAGTCATATTTACATATTTTTATAAACAAAGTAGTACTGTACAGGGTGTGAGGTATGTAGTTGCACTTTATTAGTGCGAAAAATCGAATTCAGGTGTTGCTAAATACATCCGATATATGGTATTAAATAGAAATTTTATTTGCCGAACCATGAACCGTTACAATGATAATGGTAATGTAAAAAAAACACTATAGTCAACAAAAAAGATGCTACTAGTCCAGATATGATTCGTAAAATGAAGGCTGGAATTTTTCGGGAATAGCGCCCGAGAAAAAGCTAAGAAAATACATTTATCCGATTGGATCAGTGTTTCTCAACCTGTGTATTGCGACACAGGAGTGTGTCAAAAATAGAACAAAATGTACTTATTATGATAAGTAGACAACAAAACCTTTAATAGTCAGAACACGTGGGGACGTTAATGAAGTTCTTTTAGTTTACCATCTTAATACCCAAGTTTTCCGACGTTTGCTCAGTAATACCCAAATTTTAAAATATAGTAATGATTTCATTAGTGTTAGTATTTTTATAAATAAACTAATTTACTACGTTCCGTTTCACAAAATTCTCTAAACTCCAATTACTCCCAAAATGTTTCGGAATTAAAGCTTCATCGTCGGGCGATCCGCGTTTTTTGTTATTTCTGTTGTATATTTGACGTGTAATTGACGTTTTTCATTTCCGATTCTGTGTTCTTTTTGTCCCAGTGCTGTCATGTGTTTTATTGTGTAATCTTAATTGTTTTATTTTTAGAGTTCTGGTTGTTAGTTGTATTGTGTTTTATGTAATATTTTAAATGTGTGTAATAAGCAGTCGAATTTGCATTGTATTTGTTCGTTTAATGTATTCTGGTTTATTTTGTGTTTAGACATTTCAATCATCTCTTTGATATTAAATTTTTTTTTTATTCCATTTTATAATGGTCATTGTTTCTTTTATTGTTTTACATGGATGTCGTTGTTAAGTAGAAGGTTTGCGAAATGAAAGCGATATATGCCCAACCTTCTGAGGGCATATGCCCAACCTATTGATGCTCTCTGTATCTTGTCCTGAAATTCCTGTGTATTGTTCCTATATATTTTTTCTTACATGTGCTGCATGAAAGTTTATATATTCCGCTTTGTTTGAATTTGTCAACGGAAATGTAATCGATTATAAGATATTTTTGGTTCTGTAATGTATGTTTATGTTGTATGATCTCATTAGTTTTGTCATTTTGTATATGCTTTGTCGCAAAATGTGAATGGTGAAAATTTCTTTTTGTTTTTTTTTCTTGCATTGTGTTTTCGTTTGTTTTCGCTACTTTATTATATATACTTGTTATTTGATGTGCTGAATATCTGTTGTTTTTACCTATTTCTAATATTTTCTGTTTTCATTTATTATGATTTTCATGTGATGTTGGTATTGTTTTTAGTCTGTGGTTTAGTGATATGAATGTAGCTGTTTTGTGTTTGTGTGGATGATTTGAATCTGAGCTAATGATGTTGTTTTTGTACGTTGGTTTTCTGTATATATCGTACTTTAGTTTGTTATTTGATTTGTTGATTTCTATATCGAAAGAATTTATCTTGTTGTTTTCTTCGAATTCTGTAGTGAATTTGAGGTTTGCTTGCATTTTTTTATTATGTTTTCTATAATGGATCTCATAAGATGTGGTCTACGGATTATATCCATATTTGTTTATTCGTTTAGTGCATCTATGATATTTTGTCGAAGGTTTATAAAAATATTTCGTTGAAAGTAGCTGATAGTGGTAATTCTGTTGCCAATCCTGATTCTATTGCATAATATTGATGATTGAATTAAAAGTAATTTTGTTTAGTTGTAATATTTAATGCATTTATTATGTTTTTACTTTCATTCTTGTTGGAGCTATGTATTTCTTTCATTGTTTTTGTTATTTGTATTACTTACTTCCTTTGTAGGAATGTTTATGTATATGTTGGTAATATTGAAAGAGTATAATTAAGTGTCTTGTGGAATTTTTATATCTTTTAGTGTTCCTATTAGTTCAAAGTAGTTTTTTATTCTGTATTTGTAAGAGAGTTGTATGTTTTTGTCTATTTCAGTTTTTATAAGTTTACTTAGTCAGTATGATGCTGCAATTTTGTATATGATTAGTTGTCTAATCTCTATATCTTTTTGTGTTTTTGGAATCCGGTTCGGTTTTTGAATCATTGGAATCAGTGTCGGTAATGTTGGATTTTGTTTTTTGTATTTGTATTTGTTGATTTTGTGGTATGACTTTGTTACGTCTTGTATTTGTTTTTAGTATTTTTTTTTTGGATCTCTCTATATTTCCATGCTGTTGTTTTCTTTTAAAAATTTGTTTGTTTTTTGGATTTGTTAGTCTTTGTCAATTACAACAAATGTTTTAATTTTATCCACATTTGTAATAATACCATTGTTATCTTTTGGTTTTGTGTTTATTATATGGATTGTCTTCTCTGCATTGATCTGAGTTTCGTGTTTCTTATGGTTTCTTATGATGTATGTTAATTTCAGTGCTATGATATTTCTCATGTATTCTTGTTCTTCTGTGGGAATATTATGTATTGCAATATATATATCTTCGATCGTGGTTTCTGAAACCATATAAAAAAGCAAGTAGGTGTTAATTTCGAAAATTGTAATGAAAAGGCTATTTTAAGAATTATTTATAATGTTTGAGGCAAGGTAGACACGTGTTTCTAGCATAGCTTTATAGATTTTATCAACATATTTTCTTATTCCAAATATAGGCGTAAGGTTTAATTCCATCGAACTATGAATCAGATACTTAACCATTACGCAATGAATGGCCCGAAAACCAATTATTAAAATTTCTCATTTAAACGTTAATTGTATGAAAGTTTGCATATATTTAGATGTTCTATTTTGAATTATTCGCTGTATACAGAATAGGTATAATATATTGTATCAGCTATGTGTGATGCATTTGGACGAACTAACACCTTTAGAAATTGAGGAGAGAACCCCAATGCAAGTATTATATGAGGTGAACTTTGATTGTTAAACTCCCTTGCTTCATTGGAATACATTAATTCTTCGTCTCAATTTGTAAAGGTATCAATTCGTCCAAATGCATAACACATAGCTGATACAATACATTATACCATATCTGTATACAGCGAATCATTCTAAATATAACATCTTAGTGTATGCAAACTTACATACAATCAACGTTTAAATAAGAAATTTTTATAATTGGTTGCCCCGACAACCAATTCGCATCAAAATGGTTAAGTATCGGATTCGTAGTTCTATGCAATGAGACCGTACGCCTATATTTGGAATAAGAAAAGGTGTTGATAACAGCTCTAAAGCCATGCTAGAAACACATGTCCACCATGCCTCAATTTTTACCACTAATTCTCATTATAATTTTCGAAATTAACACCTACTTACTTAAAAAATTCGTCTTACTGCGAAAAAGTAAATATTGCTTACATATCTTCACATAAAGAAAGATACATAGCCCCTACATTATCGAATAACTTTAATGCTACAAAAACAACATTGGGTAAATAGAGATTAAAGTTTTATATACTACGGAGAAAAGCAGTATTGAACTTGCAAGATATATTAATCCGTATATTCATTTAACAATTATCGAGTGAAATAGATAACTAAATTAGAAAATATATAGCAAATGATAGAAAGTAGTAAAACGACGATATATTACTTATATATAAACGTCTAACTTTGTCCGTCTGTCCGTCCGTCTGTCTGGACCGCTTTTGACGTACTTATATATAATTGTCTGAAGAACGACATCATTGAAGAGAATTGATTATTTTTATTTATGTTCATTGTGTTTTTTCTTGTGCCATTTAATATGTGAAATTAAATGTCAAATTTTGTAATTACATTTAAATAAAATATGACCTGGTAATGGAGTCGTTTTACGACGGGTTATCATCTAGTGTAATAGTAGTGACGTAGTAATTTACTTAAATATTGTGATCATGGATAAGTTCATATCGAAATCGAGTAGCGAGGTGTTCGCTAAGTGGAAGTATAGAGAGCATCGATAGAGGCGCGAATAAGCTTAAAAAATATAGACACAAAATAAACCAGAACATACCAAACGAGCAAATTCAATGGAAATTTGACAGCCTATTACACGCAACTTAAAATATTACATAAAACACAATATAGCTAACAATCACTACTCTACTAATGAAACAACCAAGATAGCACAATATAACACTTGACAACACCGGAACAAAAAAGAACACAGAATCTGAAACGTGAATTATAAATCAAACATACAACATAAATAAATTCTTACGTAAATAACAAGATCGTCTTACGTCGGAGTTTAACTCCGAAATAAATGGCGAAAAATACGAGTTTTGAGAGTTTGGTGAACCAGTGCGTTGTAAATCAGTTTATTAATCCATTATGGATCACTTTATAAAAACAATTTTAAAAATATTTTTATAAAATCATTCTCCTACTTTGTAAAATTTTATTAAAAACATTGATAGCTTAGATTTTTATACTATCATATGACATTATATTCCGTGAAGTTTAATAAATACGCTAAAAAAATTTGTATAATTTTCTTATAATAAACTTTTCGTCAAATATTAATGAGTTCAGCGGCCACCTTATACTTTATAAACATAACAAAAGGTGGATTCCTTTTATCGCGATATTAACAATATGTAATTATTTTAAAAAGGCGACTTTGGCTGACCAGAACATCAGGTTTTTGGTTCAACTGATGGCAGTTTCTGAATGTGGAGTCAGCGATCTGTGTATATATGTGCTGCATAGTGACTATGCGTTCATTATGATACCTAAGATCAACTTAGGAAGTTAGGTAACCCATTTTACCAAATTATCTAATCAGTTGAGCATGCTTTAACCAAGGTTTTTGCAGATTTCCCTTGGCTATGAAGCGAATACTATAGCATATCTTTCCTGTAAGTTATTAGCTTATCAATACTATCTATAATTTGTCCACTCACTTCCAGTTCCACGCTAAAGAAGATGACAAATCCTGAAGCCTCCTTCAATAAATACTCCAATTCCCTAATTTAAACAAATCCACCAGCGAGTGGAGGTTTAGGGGATCAAATCATTTGATGCTTTTTCCACTTCCTACGCAAAACAAAAAAAACTATGCATTCACCAATAAATAAACTTCATTATCGTTGTTGTGTGGCTTGGTTTCTAGCTGGTGCTTCTCATTATTAATTTGTAACGAGTTTTTTGTTAGTTGAGTTTCCAAGGTTTTGACAGTGATTTTAAAATATTCTAAAAAAATTTATGTTTTGAATATTAACGTTTTCTTCGGTCTCGTTTACAAATGACTGATTAACCAATTAGCATACTTTTGACGTTTCCTAAGAAATATATTTTTCAATTTAGCCACGGAAAATTTTCTAATCAAATCTTCTACTCAAAAAGAATAAGTCGATAATTAAAGACTAGGAAACACACGGTACTTCGAAGAAGTATATATTGAATTCGTTTCATAGCAAAAGGATCCGAAGATTTGTTTCTGTTTGCATTGCAATACAACCTTTGCAAACAAATCTTAGGTCTCAAGCAAACTGAAGCGCCATTTGGAGAAAAGTCATCCAACGCAGAAAGACTAACCATCCGATTACTTCAAAAATCTTGTAGTTTAGAGAAAACAATACTAAGAAAAGTTTGTCAGTTTCACGAAGCTTTGTGAAAAAGGACAGATTGTTAGTTACAAATTTCAATGCGCGCCACATAGATTTCGGTGACCATAACTCAAACGTCAATGGCGATATATTTTCTAGATGTCTTATACAATTCCCCCTACAACGAATCCGACACAAAGACCCGACTTTTTTTGGTCAACAAGGCATGTCCATCATTGATCATATTGTGGTTACCGAAAAAATCATACAAAATGTAAATTCAGAATGTTTTGCCAGAAATTCATTAACTTCAGATCACTACCCTCTGCTAGTAAAGTCTTCTTTTGACTCAACGGCACCTCCCGCGCCTTCACGAATATGAATTCGTGACTTCCAAAATGCCAACTGGCACCATTTTTAACAAAAAATTGCACAAAACACTCCACCTAACATCCATATTGAGAACCCAACCCAAATAGACTTAGCTGTCGTCAGCCTAACAGACCTGATTCAGGAGTCAGCTTCCAAGAGCATCCCTATTAAATCAGTGAAACTTAATAGGCACCCACTTCCCCCAAACATTGTCAGCATGATTCGGGAGAAA
>WYDF02055971.1:0-11930 GCA_009867245.2 Adranes taylori
ATTTATAAATAATCTTCAGCATCTTCTTTTACTAGCATAGATCGCAAATTTGAGAAAGCCATGACCTTCACCACTAGACGACAAGCCGGGATACAGAGAGAATTGAAAATTTATCATAAATTATTAGTTTGCGAATGCAACTAACATTACGTATAGAATAAATGAGTAAATGACGATTTGTATCAATTGACGATTTATAGGTATTATAACACTTTAATCAGTACATTCTATTTATAATAATTGTATGGACGTTTCCCGCATAAACGAGAAGTTGCGTGGTTAAATGGTTCCATGATGCATAGGCGTCTTCATTGAGTATAATAATTTATCAAAAATGTTGCCCACATTCTTTTGATTTAGGTATTGTAATATTTATAAATCATCAATTGATACAAATCTTCATTTACCCATTTCATCTATACGCAATATTAGTTGCATTCATAAACTAATAATTTATAAGACAAATATTCAATTCTCTCTGCATCCCGACTTGTGGTCTAGTGGTGAAGGTCGTGGCATTCTAAACACTGCGATGCTGAAGAAGATGCTGAAGATCATTTATAAACAATAGGTGAAATGACGTCATACATCTTGAACAGGCCGTTTATTTGAGACATTTCCTGCGATTGTTGATATTACATACCTATCAAAGTAAATAAATAAACTACCTTCAAGAACGTAGCAAAACGCAGCTTTCAAAACAACCCTAAATTTAAAATAGAGAACATGACACTACTACAAGAAGAAAACAAAGAAACTAAATCAGCATTACTTGAAGCCCTAGATATAGAAAAAAACTAAGAAAACAACTGAACCATAATTGCATAAACGATCAACTATACTTTCAATGGTTATGATACAATAATATGTTACTTGCGGTTTTTAAATACAGCGCAAACAAGGTCGTACCTTCGTAAATTTAAATGCAAATAATATTTGAGGAAGACTGATCTTAAGCTATGGGGATATTATTATCTACTTCTATCTCTGAAAGCCTGGTCATTTTTGCAGGTGGTTGAAAAGGAACTTCGAGCTCGTCCGAGATACCCAGAAACTGGGTAGCTAATTGCCCCAGATCCCCGCTCCGGGGACTTGCCATCTCCACCACTTTACTAACCTTTTTAAGTCGCAGGAATTACTATCACGAAAACAAAGGAAAACATAGATACGTATTTAAATTAAAAGTGCACGAGGTTAAATGCAATAAAAAGCGCACAGGAAAAAACATCCGTTCACTTCAACTCGCTTTTTCCGAATCCGTTATGGTTATTGCATTTGTTTCCATTTGTAAACTTTCTTCTTCACTGTTTATCAATTCATTAACTTGGTTTATAGGTTGAAACATTTGCTACAAATCGAGTTATCTCATTCAGTGTGAACCCACACAAATCACACTGCAACTATTTGTTTATGTTTTTATCCTTATCATTACACACACTTCAAATGGTCTCACAGAACTCCATTTTCTTTTTAGACATTTTAAATGTTAATTTTATGTCTAAAAATATATTATAATGTATCTCCATGAACCATAATAATGTCTCTTATACTGGTTACTTCTTTGTAACTATCCTATTTTTGAATAATCTAATATATTAATTTTATTCATTTTATTTGCACATCAAAAATGCGTCCATCTAGAACGACACACGCGCCATCTTGTGAACGAAACAAAGTTAGAAAACAATTGATTAATTGATCAAGTCGCGTTTGACTAAACATGTTCTTCCATCTTACTGCTCTACCTTACCAGTAAGATGGAAGAACATGTTCTTCACATTTCGCCAATATGATTTTGTTATATAACTCATTAACTAAACACTTTTTCTTGAAGTCGTGTAGACTAAATAGTTACTACTTTTTATGTGCTACAACATGGCGAGTAAAAATTGACTTGACACGTTCTTCCTTTGTGGTCTTCATAAATATCTGATAAATCCCCTTCTAGTAACATGACTAGGTCTTGGTTCTTCTACTAATTACCCAACACGTGACATAAGTGACATAAGGACTAAAAGTTAGAAGAAACTGCTTACTTGGATTTATGGTCACAAACTAAAATTAGAATTGTTGGTTACAGGATTTATATACATCATCAAAAATTTTTTTTTAATTACCGCAACTCTTAGTATAGAAATTAAAACTGTTAAGTATTATTTTGCACAATCTTATAGTTTAGAAGATATAGCCTCTCAAAGTGTTTTAACAGGCCTAAATGAAATCATTCAAAAGCGCTTTGAAAACCATATTTCTCATCAAAAATGCTTAATGCCATACCTGTAAGATATAAACATTTGTTATAAAATATTAAACTGTAATAAATAATGTTTCTTCATGGTTTATTTAATAAAGAATTAAAACTGTCAAATAAATTGTAAACAATTTTAAGACGCCCTATTATTCACTAACTGTCAAAATTATAAGCATGGCGTACACTGGCTAAGGTAAAAAGCGAAAACAGCTGTTTTTTGTCTATTTGGTGCTTCCCTCTACAGCCCATGTACAATACTAAATCTGACATTTAATTTTATATTTGATTTAATTGTAATATTCATTTTCTTTTTTAATCATATATCATTGAAATAATAATATCTGTTCATAATGGGAAGAAAATGCGTTTTATGTGATAATACACAAAAACCATTCTTTCAAATTCCTAGCAATATTAATGATAGAAACAAATTTTTTAAATGGTTGACATTTCTTTGCGAATTCACTGGTATTTTTATTTAACAATGGAGAATAAAGTGGGTAGTATACTAACTTCTAATTACAGATATCAAACAAATCAACAATGACACAAGTTTGTGTTTGAAGCATTTCCATCCAAGTAGTTTTGTCATAGGTAAAATAGTACCGCTTAAACCTGGAGCTATACAATTTTCATTTGTAAGTAAAAGCTATTTAATGTTATTGAGGCCAATTGTAATATATAAATTTATAGCAAATACATTTAGTTAACGATCATTAACATTTGAAGTACTATTTTAGTTTTAAGTACTACTTTAGTACTATTTTAATTTTACTTTTTGGCAATACTTTTGTTTATTACTCTGATATGACATTTGGACAAGGAAACTATGATTTGAACTATAATCAGACTTGGGTTTCTAATTATTCCTATTACATATAAAAGCCTTATAATTTTATAACGGGTCAGTTATAATTTGTAACAAATACGCTTATTTTGTTCTTTGCATATTTAGTTTATATATGGCATAAAAAACGCATATATCTAAGGCAGATTTTTTGTTTAGCCTGAAATGTGCACCCACTCTATTCTATTAGCATTGGGAACATAGTTTTTGCGGTTACACAAAGTTAATATTTGTTTATTTTAAATATGTAGAATTAAAATTAGATATTCTATTTCATTACTTTTCTTTCTTCACGTTATACGCAATGTTTTTTCGATCACTGATTGAACACGTTTGTCCCATTGTTTTATAAGACCGCATTGTATACTATACGGTGCACACCAGTGTTTTTTTTAAACACCATTGACCATTAAATTATATTTCCCACCAGTTTATATTCTTTTTCTAATTAAATTTGAGGGAATGTTAATATAATCTTTGAAGGTTAATTTATTTAGTTTGAAGTAGTTTTTTTTACGTAAATTATATAAACCCTTAAAAATTCTGTAAGCCCATTTCTGATTATAATGTACTATCAACCTTCGCATTACGTACGTAAACTAAGTACTCGAAATGCAACATATTACTATTTTCATTATAGTAAAGTATTATACATGCATTATTTATCTCTTAAAACATATATCTAACATTACTTATTGTCTTACAGTAGTACTAACAAACTTACATTTAACATTACACACAAACTTTCAAAATATTTAAATATTACTGATAATACTAAAATTATTTATATTATCCAACGAAATTTACATTTCCATATAACATTAACAACAGATAAATAAACTAAAATAGTATGTATCTATAAAGTAAAAGTAAATCATAACTTTCAGATGTACTCTGATGAGCCCATAAGTGCTAACGATGTACCACCTAATTCTGTTGAAGACCTAGCTGAAGAACCCATGAACCAAGACCTCACATTATGTAACGTACCGGCCAATTCGAATCAACCGATTCCTATAACCGACCCCAGTGAATTTAAATCTGACATACTAAAAGATATTAAATTGGAACTTCAGAAGTGCAAACGTAAAAGCAAAATTTTAAATAAACGATTAACCCGTGCTAATCAAAAATATATTAATAGCGAAAAGAATTAAAAACGTTACAAGAAAGAAAAACTAAAAAAAAGGACACTCTAAATTTAACAAAGAAGATTAATGAAGACGCTGACAAGTCAGATGAAAAAAGCCATATTTTTAATGCATTTAATTAAATACTACACAAAAAAGATTCCAAGTTGGTCCGAAATTTCAGTGCACAATTTGGCGGTTTTGTTCTCCAAAAGGTTACTCATTTTGTCATAAAAATGTGCTACGTATTTGGGACCGTATTTGGTCCTCATAATTTAATAAAAGAACGTTTGACTACTGAAATTTCCCAGCTGAAGCAACCCATTGAGCGAATTTGTTCGTTCATTGTGGATGACATTGCTATAAAGTAGACTAGTAAATCATATTTACGATATAGATTCATGTAAAACATCTGTTACTTTTGGCACAAAACTCAAAGTTGCAAACAAAATGCTTTCTTTTGGTTTCTTCACAAAACATGTTGTCCCAGCAGGATATTTTTTTCATGGTTCATTAAACACAAAAGATTTTTATTTATTTACTCTTGATATGATTAAACTATTAACTGATGTGAATTTCTCGTTGTTCGATTACTATCAGACAACATTTCATCTAATGTAACTCTATTCAAAAAAAATGGGCAATGGATCTTTAAAAAATTACATAGACCATCCTTTCTTAGATAACATGTCCCTCTTTCTGAGCTTTGACTTTTGTCATGCCCTCAAAAATGCTAGAAACCAATTTTTAGAACATACTATGTGTTATCAGAAGGAATAATATCTTTGACATATTTAAAATTATTATACGATCTACAAGCAGGTATGCCAATTAATCCTGTGTCAACAAATAAACATCTCTATCCCACAATTTTTGACCAAATGAATGTACTTCGCGCAGTCCAATTTTTTTCGTCAGCAATTACACCATCAATAAAATACTTAAAAGAAATAGGTGAACATGAGTGTATTGATAGTGATGCTACCATTACTTATATGGAAAACATGTACCTTTTCTTTAAACTACATAACATTTCTAATTAACATCATTACATTAGATCTTACGATAATACAATAGCTCCATATGTACATATCACCGTTGAACGTTTAAAATGGGTAATTATTACATTTCCAGAATATATTAATGATATTCAACACCATTCTGCCACGTCGGGGTTGCAATGACAAAAGAAACAGCAGAAGCTTTAAAATTTAATGCCAAAAGTACAAGCCCTTGTGTAAAATTTCTTACGTAAGTTGGATTATATTAAGTCCTGTCCCAATATTTTAGTACAGATGCCGTTGAGGTAATGTTTTCGCATGTTCGACTTAGAGATGGATCAATGACGGATGCGAGAAACGCTTAATATGCCTTAAGACAAATTCTTAGATGTGGTAGCATCTCTTCAGCAAACATTACTGAAAACATAGACTCTATCAGATCTGGAACGGTTTGAATTTCACACGCTGCTATCAATATGGAATCTTCTGACACACGATTGACAACAATTGAACAGCGACTATACTAACTGATCTGCAAAAGTAAATTGAAGATTTAAATAACAATAAAAATCCTATAGCTAATATTTATTCAGCGTCGGTAGCATTTCTTTCGGGATATGTGATAAAAAAACTATTCGATAAACTGAAATGTCACGAATGTATAGATACTGGGGTTACTAATTCGGGACCGTCGCTAAAATTAATATGCTTACAAAATCTTGGCCATTTAATATACCCAAATGATATCTTTATAGGTCTAATTAAGAAAATAGTAGATGTTACCAAAGATCTATTACCCTTTGTACAATGTAAAAACAAATTTAAACAAGTTTTTACTTTAATTTAACCCCACATTTCCTTAAACCCTATATTTGAATTTGCAGTTCACAAATATGAAACATGCACTATAATTATTAAAATAGTTGTCAAACCAGTTATCAACAATATATGTCTTTAAGTTAATGATACATGTAGGGAAGAAAATATATAAGAAACCTCTTAGTAGAAAGGTTCTTACGATTTAATCATATACGTACATTATTCGACTATATTTCTTCACAATTACGTATTACTTAACAAGAGCAATTTTCAGCAAATCATAAGAAAATTTTGAGTTAAACAATTTTAAAATCTTAATAATGTTATCATATTATAGTGCATGCTTCATATTTGTGGACATTTTCATTTAGTGACATCTGTATAATAAGAAACTAAGTTAATATTGCGGTACAAATTGTTGTTCACATGGTAAAGATAGATTCTAATATAATTCTAGTTATTTTACTGTTTGACATTGGTATAGGATTTTCAAAGATGCCGAAACTTATCGACATGTGTGACATATGTATGAATATTATTGACATTTGTTTGTGTCGCTTGTTTCTATAACTAGCATTTTTAAACACAAATTAAACGAATTACCATGATTATGCTAACAATTGCTACTAGTGGCAATATAAAAACTCTCAAATTCAATCAAGTAAAAATAATCTGCTGATTGTTTATTGTTTTTCTGCACTGTGCTTGCGTTAAAAATTGTGGTGCGGTAGAAAGTTGCATATATTTCAATTTTATGTTCCCCTAGATTTATATTATGCGGTACCGCAAATTACTTGACCTTGAAATCAATAAACCAATGAGCGTTGCGCCGCTAAAACGTAAACTGCGAATCTGCTGTTATGTAACCAAAGCTTTAAATGATTCAGTTCAAAGAACATGGCTCGTTTATTCAGTTACAAATGATTCGGTTTTTTGCTTTTGCTGTAAACTCTTTTCTGCTCAAAACAGAATTAATAATCAGGTAGCAAATGATGGCTTTACAAGTATAAAAATATGCATTTATAACGTAACCTTTGCCCTTGCGTGAACTATATAATAAATTTACAAACTTAACTTAGAAGCAAGATGTAAAAAATAAACGATGCATCTAGTATAGTCGCATCAGGTGCAAGTGTCTGAAGATTCTAGAAAGTTATTTAACTGGGAGACAATTTGTGGAGATCGGTGGTATCCAGAGCTAAACTCTGAGTATCGTTATAGGAGTTCCGGAAGGCAGCATCCTTGGTCCCCTATTGTTTCTAGTGTATATAAATGATGTAGGAAAGCTGCAATTAAAAGGTTATATCAAATTATTTGGAGATGATGCAGCTATCATATATACGCACATAAAGAACTTAAAAGAAACTATAACTCACATGCAAACAGACAAATTTATTAGCAGAATATTATCGCTTAAATAAACTAACTGTAAATGTTGAAAAAACCAATTATATTATATTTCGAACAAGCCACATCAAACTGCTAACTCATCAATCACTTCAATATGATGGTAAAAAAATTGGTGAGGTAAATCATATTAAATATTTAGGACTCATTGACAATGAACTGAAGTTCAATGAACTTATTAACTATATCCTGGAAAAAGTCAGACCTATTAGAATTCTATACAGACTACAAGGAGTTGGAACCGAAATAAAAAAAAAATGATCTACTTCACCCTAATATACTCACAATTGAATTACCTCTGTGCGATATGGGGTGCCGCATACAAAAATGCACTAAAACCGCTTCAGATTGCCCAGACTAAATCGCTAAAAATTATCTTTGGATTAAGCCCACTACATAATTCAGTCGGAACATATTCCAAACACAATATACTACCGATTCGTTGTATCAACTAAATATCTGCAAATTTATACACAAAGAAATTTTATGCAGTAATAGTAACCCGTACAGTACAAGGCATCATTACAATACTCGGCATGTAAATGACTTAACACTGTATTCACCTAATACTAATGATGGAAAAAGTCAATATTTTATGAGGGTTATCTCATATATAACAAATTGCCTCAGTCTATCAAAAGTAACACCAGTATGAAAATCTTCAGCTATAAAGCCAAAAGACTACTTATAGACTCTATTAGTAACAGTAGTAATATATACGAATTATTAGTCTTATAAGTTTTTGATCACTATATGACTTTTATTATTGCATTAATTCTTATACTCTACATATTCACTTCCCGGACTCATAGAACAACCAATCTATAGAACAATAGTCCAACCAATGCCTGTGATAATGATTCTAAATGTAAGGGATGTAATTGTTGGGGAGAAAAACAAATATATTATGTATTGTCTCATTTAAGTATATACCTAGTAATAATATCCATTGTTATTTCTTACTTATGTTATTTATATATTATTTATAAATTCTCAAATATTATGAAATGTAAGCTTGAATATTAATATTACAGTGTAAAGATCTTACTACGAGCAATATTGCTCAAAAGGTCCCTAAATAGTATATAATTTACATTTTCTACTTTATTCATGTATTGTATGTACTTGTAAAAAATTTCACTTGCACCAATTAGATAAAAGCTATTACATGTTCAACGAAATAAAATTAAAACGCCATAAGAAAATCGCAATTCATGTTTTATACATTTCTTTATTTACTTAGTTGTATGACTACATAATAAATTGAAATAATAATAATATAATGTTCTTGTAGAATAATTTTAATATACAGATTCTTTAATTTGAACAAATGTATATTTTTAAAAATTTTTAGTTTGTCATGTATGTTGTTGAACATATTTAGTCCCTTCAGATTATAAGGAATGTTTTTCTACACTAGATTCTAACTTCATCTTGCTAGAAGATGTTTTGACAGTAAACCGTTTATAATTTAAAAATATAAATAACATTATTTTGATTTCTATTACATTTTTTATATTCAGCCATTTTAATCGTTTGTGGATGTATTTTATTTTTACAAATGTACTCGTTTGTAAAATTTTTGATTTCTATGCGAAACTTTTTAAATGCTCCTCATATAACTATAACTAAAATAAAATACTACTTGCCAAAACCATAAAATGATGTAATTAAATATAATTAAAAATATTTGTATTAATGTTAACACTAGTTGTTAAATATAAATTACACATTGCTAAACATGATTTGAATTACATAATAGAGAAATAATATCGGGAAATAAGAGAAATAATATGTTTAATTTGTTTTTATTTCAAAATCTATTGCATAAAAATTGTTTTGTGCAACATTGGCGAGGCGGGAAAAAAACTGTCAAAGCAAAAATTCCATTTCCTTTCCTGTTCTCGAAATGTCAGCGTGGCTTGTTTTACATAGAATTAATTTTCTATTTTATTTGTAAATCTTTAAATTATGGCCGCAATTAGTGATTTATTCGAATGTTTCGACGAAGCAATCGAAGAAAAGAAAACAGATGATACGGAAACTTTAGAAAATTGCGAAGAGAATAAGTAAGTTGTTTCTAACCTCAATCACGTGCACGCTTGATCAGTTTTTTCGCTTTGTTAGAGCATCCATACAGACTCTTCATGTATCAGATACTGTAAAAAGAGCATCCTCTTCAGAACGAGAAAAGAATGAGGGTCCTGTTAAGAAGAAAACGAGGATAGTAGATGATGTTAATATTGGCGATATAAAGTAAGATACATATTTATACATTTCCGATTGAATCACTAAGTATGTGTAACGTATTTCAGTTTTGAAGAACTTAAAAACCGGATAGAAGTTCACACGATAGAGTCACTAGAAGCATGTACACATGAAGTGGCATGCCCGCCAGGTCAACCGTATATACCACTTCAGCCACGAAGAGTAGAGCCATCTAAGACATATTCATTTAATTTAGATCCGTTTCAGAAGGAGTCCATCTTATGTGTAGATAATAATCAGTCGGTTTTAGTATCGGCGCACACATCTGCTGGCAAGACAGTTGTAGCAGAGTAAGTTTCTATGATTATCTTTCCATACACGATTTTATAAGATTCATACTTTATATTGCCTGAGTGTTAACTTAATATCTACTTATCACTGACTTAAAAGTCATGAGAAACTTAATTCTTAAGCCTGTGGCTCATGAATCTTAAATTAAACGTTTAAAAATGTAAATGTCTGTCAGTCACTGAGCCACATGGCTCACATATTAAACACTAGCGCAATTCATTTAAACCATTAAATATAAAAGTAAATGGGTCAATTAAGATAGTAAACAATTATTAACTAACAGGATTATAACAAATTCATGTTACATAACATTGATAAATATGAAGTAAATGTTTACTCATGTCATGTACGAATTTAGAAATGATATTTGTGGGAACAACTATTTTGTGATGGATTACATGTGAACGCACAAAACATTACTATACTACCAGATTTTTGCGTTTTAAACCTGCAAAATTTTCAAATTTATTAAGCTTCAATTTTGCCCAGTAACTTGACATCAAGCTGTATGAAGCCACATTTAAAATCTACTCGTTATTTGGAATATAATAACTCACTGTAGTGGTTGTGCTGTTTGATTGTTATTAATTTTAGTTGATTGAAGATTAATAGTTTTAGCAATTTTCCAGTACTAACAACTGATCTAATCGTTTCTTGCAAATAGTATTGTTTCAAAGTTGGCCCATCCAACTTAAGCACAGCTACACTTCTGTAAAAAGTATATTAAATTTAAACATTCTTAACTATGTACGTTCTGCCACAAATTTCATGAGCAAATGAGATCTTCGTGACACATATTTAGTTATTTTGAAACTACTATTTGAAGAAATTTTTGTAAATATGTCCTTATTACAATCCTTATATACTAGAACAGTAATCCAATTTGGATCTTATAAATTATAGAAGAGTAACAGAATATTCTGTTCCGCTTCCCAATATGTAGGGGATAAAGATCTAAGGATGTTAAGTCTTGCCATACAATTATTTATTAACTAATTGATGTGAACATAAAATTTTTATTTGGAACATGTGATTATAAATGAGAATAACAAACCTGGTCGGAAAATTGACTATAAAAAAGGAGTATAAAATATTAAGAATTACTTAATCATAAGCTTTTTTTCATCCAATAATAGAGATACACACCATTTCTTACTTCTTCTTCTTCTTATTGCGCCGTCTCCGTACGAAGGTTGGCGATCCATATGGCTAACATTGTCTTAGATACTGCTGCACGGAAAATGTCGATTGAGGAGCATCCAACCCATCTTCTCAGGTCCTTCAGCCACGAATTTTGGCGTCGATTTCTTATTTACTAATGACTATTACATCCCAATATAAATGCAAGGTCCAATCCGAGATTTGGAAACCTTTACGAAAGCCGAATTGACATAAAGGGAGAAATTATTGGATTCCATCCACCTCCAACCTTAATTTAATAAGATGTTTGAGAGTTTTCCGCAATCAGGAAGATACTGCAATAGGTCTATAGCTAGATGCTTGGGTCCTTTATCGGTTTTTATTAACGGAAATATGTTTAAACTTTTCCCGGATTCAGAAATACGCATAGAAGTTAAAAACTCATTAAAATAGCCTAATTATTTAAATAGGCATTTTGGCGGAAGATGTAGAATCATAGAATAGGAAATGTAATCCAATCCTATCGCCGAGACTTTTCCAACCTTTCTAACTGCGAATATCTCATTCCATTCAAATGGTTCAGTAAGGGGGTGAGGATATTCCCTTTCATCTAGTTGAGGATATAAGACATTGACGGAGCCAAATCGTTCCTTGCAGGAATCCGGTATAGTTTGATGCCTTGTCCCCAGTCTAGAATTGATGAATTTTTTGACCTTTGACCAAACTTCCGAGATATCTTCACTGGAAAGGGATTCACAGTATTTCTTAAAACTAGC
>WYDF02055982.1:0-11930 GCA_009867245.2 Adranes taylori
ATGAGTACATAGCGGAGACTTTAATTTGATCAGCAGTGGGCAGTCAGTGTATTTTCCAGATTAATAACTTGAATGTCTCGTCTATTCCGATACATTCCTTTCTAGATTCAATCAACGTTTTTAAATATCGAACTTTCTGATTACCCTTCACGTAGATCGTATTTATATTGTCATCGGCAAGTTGATTTTCTATTAAATCATTCTCCATGTTCGAAACAAGTATTTCACCTTTTGAATATCGGATTCTCATATGATATCGTTCTAGATACAGTGCTCGTTCTTTCAAGTCGCTTCGTAGATGATGCCATGGGACGACAAGTTTCAGAAGATTATAATGTTTAATACTCATTTGATTTGGATTTAGTAAACTAAATTCTTTAGGTGTGAACTGTGGAACATGACCTTGAACATCTACAATAATATAGATATGCGATGACATTCTGAATGGATGTTTCAGCTGAGGCGATTAATTCATGACTGAACTCTTTTTACTCTTGAATTATAAATATACGATCAAGCAATAATGGATCACGTGATCAAATGATGTGTTCTTGGGACTAATTGACAATAGGAACGAATCATTCCTCTTCTTGTTTACCATCAAATTGGTAAGATAAAACTATTCAAATATCGTATTCTCATTGACTTAAAACTTATTCAACGCGAAAACTGTGTTCTTGGAAGATAACGTATTACATACTTCCTCTTTGCATTCCATCAATTATATTCGTTATATTATATTCGTAAACCATTTTCGCTGATGTACCTTAATTTGATTTGCTGCTCATATCCGTGTTAGTGAAAGATGATGAAGGTTTCGGATTGTAAAACATAAGCCGAAATACGTCGATAAGACTGAAATGAAAAGCGACACTCTTTGCATCATAAAATTGACATCCAGATAGTGTTTCTATATCCGAGCCAGGCTTTTACTCGTTACTCATGAGATCGAAAAAGAAAGAATTATTCATGTTGGATGATGAAAAAGTATTTAACTGGAATTTTTAGTTCATTATCATCGTTGTTATTCCGATTTTCGTTGTTATTCCTGTTATTCCAAATGTTTGTATGGTTTCAAAACGATTCCCATAAATTCTATTCATGTTTGTTCATGTTGAAACCTCAATGATATGTTTATAAATGAGTTGAAACATGATTGTTCGCACGCTGTCTTGGTAAAGAGCTGCAATGCTGTTATAAAATCATTTAACGTTAAACTATGCTCGTTGAACGAATTGAGAAGAGCGTATTGCATACGATCTTCTTGTTTATCATCAAATTTGGAATATAATAAGATCTTTATACTCAAATAATATCGTTGTCGTTCCAAATGCAAGTTAGATGAGTTTTCTTGCATAATTTTTCAATGATTTATACTCCTAAATCGTATTTAACAATATGTTATTAATAAACTAAGCAACATAACCATTATTTCCCAACTCTTTTTCAATAGCAACAATTTCATTGTAAACATACGCACCACCAGCATTTCGAGCTGAATAAAGTTTTGATAGTCGATCAATCAAGTCATTAACAGCATTCTAATAAATAATACGAGTTTGTTCAGAAGTGAAATACATATACGCAGCTAGATATTCGCGAACGTTATGTTTCTCCATTTGTTTAAGTAGATCTTCGATTCTATCAACATCATCCGTATCAACAAGATTTTTAAATTCTGTAAAGCGCTTTAAAATTGTCTCTGGAGTAACTTCAACTATTGCTGAAGTGTCTGATAATTTCTTTCATAGTCGCGTGTAGCGTCTTCACCGTTGTTTTCACATTCATCATCATCATCATATTTAAACTCAGACTTAGACGATTCTCCTTCTTTGTCGCTTATAGAACCAATGTTATCCATACATAAGTGTTAGATTTAGTATCAGAACCACCGTTGACAAATTCATAATCAGACTTATGCTTTCAACTATATCAGTGTTAGATTTAGTATCAGAACCATAATTATTATTAACAACAACATCATCGTTTATAACATAGTCATTTGCAAAATAGGAATTTCTCACCAACGATTGATATTTATCCAATAGTGGTTTAACAATATTCACATATTTTGCAGAACGATTACCTCGTTTTGCTTGTTTGTATCGAAATTGATATGTAATGCTTTAGATTTTTACATTATATCCAGATTATCCAGATACATTTTTTTCATCATGATTAGTATAATTCGATTGCGCAGTTTGGAAAAGCAAATCAAGTAAACCATTTGTTTTCTGATATTTTTTGGTGTTGACTTTATGTTTATCGTCAATAAAACCATGACTTTCGCCAAGTGTCCAAGAGCCTGTTTTCCAATCAAATTATAATTCAAATTATACCTATAGCATGTTTTCTGATACTTTCCTTTCATTTTACTTTCGTTTCTTCATCATCAGTACTAAGACTTTTACGTTTACAATTAGAGTTCAGATTTATAATATCATCTGGAATATACTTTGGGAATATACTTATTCCTTTATCAGAATTATTTAACTCCAAGCTTGACATCGTAGACGCTATAGTTTTACGTATATATCGAAATTTCTAATCTCTTCTGTGTATGATAATTTATATTTTATATTTTATCATATTTATATTTTATCAGAGTAAATAAAACAAGAAGCGATAAGGAGCACAAACGCGATATTGAACTGATGCTCACAATTCGATAATTGATCTATTACTAAACCGATTCTTCTTTTCACTACAAAGAGCTACCAATTTCCGATGTCTATAAATCGGAAGTTCAGCTACTACTGAAACGATTTCTTTCTTTCCACTACATTGCGCTTTACTTTTCGCACTTTTGAATGCCGCTAAGGAGCTAACTGGATGGACGACGACTGATTAGATTTCATTTCCATTTCAAGTTTGCGCTTTACGTTCATGGAATTTTCCGATTTCAACTGGAATGAAACCGATGTTTATAGTTTGGAAGTCCATCTACTGAAATCGATTTCTTTCAAGAAATTGCGTCGGACCGAGATGAAAAGTAAATAGCGTTTTAGTAAATAGCAAAAAACGAAGATAAACGTTTTCCGTTTTCTATTTATTCATCGTCGATTGATATGTGCAACAACGACATGCTTCACTCGATTGCTACTTCTCGTTGGTGTTGTTGAACCGGATTATAAAAGCGACAAGTATTCGCGTTGATTGTAATATTACTCCTTCGTATTTCAACGATTCTCTCTCGCACACGGTATTTTTATTCTCGTTCCCATCTGACTATAAAATCAGTAAATCCTCGGAATATCATTTATTTACCCATTAGCGTTCAAACTATCAACAATATAACGCTACGGATCTTAGACCAAGAAAATCGACTAGTGCATTTTGGAGATGAACCAATCGTAGTATTGGGTATTAGGTTTGGTGATAACAACATCAACACTTACTGTCATGGTAGTAGTGAAAAACAGTTAAAATTAACAGAAAAAGTATTTGAATTTTAAAAACGCTTGGATTTCGTATTTTACGACAAGAAACAAATGGCGCATTGAAGACTAAATATTTTTCAAGGCGTACAATTCGTTAATGAAGTTGTGAAGAAAAAATATCATTCTGATGCACCAAGATCAACAAATTATGGAAAATGATGACAAGACAAGAACTATTCCTTTTCGAAAATGAACTCTTCATGAACTTCCAGCACTGCTCAAAACGAATGGAGATATTTGGAATGTAAAATTTTTAACAAACAGATGTTTTTCCCATGAAATATATTTTCATGTTTGTTCATTTCGAAAAATCAACTGATATGCTTATCTTTCCGGATGTTTTCAAGGTTCTATCCAATGATGATATTCATATGAAATCTATTCATGTTTGTGCTTTGATTTGCATGTAATTAAATGAGAAAGTGTGTATTTTCATAGAATTCAGTCAAAATTACATTGATTCTTATGTAAAACACTCACAAATTATGGAGATCAATCAGATTTTTCGAAAGTATGCGGTCCGTATAGTGTTTACCTTATAGATACCGATAAAGTCCCGACTTGTAGTTATAAAATCACTTAATGTTAAAATGTGCTCGTTAGCTGATGTGTTTCTAATACTAAAGTTAATAATCTAAAGTAAATAAGTTAATTGCGCTCATATGAAAAATATTTAGTGTAGTGCCCGACATGCTACCGGTCGAGTGTTACATTTTTATCAAACCGAACGCAAATGGAGTAGATGAATTTTGGTTCAAGGCTCGATATATTGCCGCTTATTCAAATTATAAAAATACAAGAGAAGCAATAATTGATCATGTCAACGAAGATTCGAAGTGTACTTGGAACGAATTGACAAGGAAGTGAACTTGGAAACAACAAGGGTAACGTTTCGTTACTTTTGCTGTCCGCGATCAAATTTGCATCCAGATACGATTTTCATTTCGAAACCAGTCTCTATGCAGTAATCATGATATCGAAAAAAGTAGGAAGCAGTTGAATTCACAAAATGGGACTCTGAAGATGTTCTACCATCGCTTCGGAAGGCTGGTCGGTATTCGAAGTAGCAAAATGAAAAAAATGTATTGACCAATCAACTAGTTATTGCAAATAATAAAAATGATGTACTCAAAATGAAAGTAATGGATTGCGATAATGAAAATGATGTTTTGAATAATTAACTAGCTATTGCAAGTCATAAAATAAGGGATAACGACAATACAATCAACACTTTAGACAATCAACTTGCAATTGCAAACAATACAGTAACGATCGTGAACGAAAACACTGTACGCGTTTTTCTTTAGCAAAACAAGCATGTGAAGATGAAGCTGTTTTAAGCCGTCGATTTGCCGACAATGCACAATATGTATTGCGAAACCTTCAGATTCCAAAGTACTGCATGAAATACTAATTCATTTGATCAAAGGGATATATAAGAATAAACTGATTTTTACTCGATGTCACCGGCGAAGCGTTAATAATTCTTTGAAGCGATCAGCGAAAAATACGTACCGAATGGAATTAATGTTTTCAATTGTTTAAAGAATCAGCTCAAGCTTGATAAAATAAAGTTTGCTTCCAAAAATAATACAACCAGTGTACCAGATGACAAGAAGATTAACACTTATATACTAGATGAAATTAAAAACTTGATATATTTTTATCATCTCGAACATTCTCTTCTCATCTTTACATTCCACCAAATTGAAATGGGCATTGTAGGCTATAAGAATCCAATCACCCGTGATTGATCTATATTCTACATAGTCCAGTTTAAATAATTAAATACTCAGTCTAGACCTGATACCTATCTGTTTCCTATCAGCTAGACCTGGTACCTATCTGTTTTCCAAACATCTAGACCTGTTATCCAAAGAATTCGACTTGATACCTATCTGCTTCCTATCAGCTCAACCTGATACCTGATATCTGTTATCCAAACAGCTAAACCTGATATATCTGTTATCCAAATAGCTCGGCCCTGATACCTATGTTTCAATATTTTTACTACAATGGAAATGAAAATGATCCTACATTCAACTATAATGAGTTCGAGAAATATATGCTTTTCGTATTTGATATTTTCAATCAGAACGATTCGATCGAGTCATCTGTTATCGATATGAAAATTGAAATTGAATCTGAACAAGTTTCCAAAGATCCGACGAATGCGTATAATCTCATAATCAGCGAAACGGTTTACGAATATAAACCAATGAAAAATCATGCAACAAAACTCATCTAAGTTGCATCTAGAACGACGATGACATCGTTTGAGTATAAAGATCATATTATCTTGCAAATTTGATGGATTGCAAAGAGAATAGCAATTTGCTACCCTTTTCAATTCGTTCCAAGTACACGTCTTAATATTACAATATTAATCTTGCCAATTTAATGGTAAAGATAGGGTCACTTTCCGTTGCTACTTTTAATTCATACCACGAACATGGTAAACAAGAAGAACGATTCATTCCTGTTGTCAATTCATATCAAGTATACGTCATTTGAACCCGTGATCCAATAGTTTAGTCGTGATTTGACCGTCTGAGCTGAAACATACTTTCAAAATGTTGTCGTCGCATAACCATAATATTGTGGATTTTCAAGGTTTCGATGCTCCAAACTTTGGACCTAAAGAATGTAGTGTACTCAATCCAAATCAATCAGTTATTAAACATTATAATCTTTTGCAACCTATCATGCCACGGCATCATCTACGAAGCGACTTGAAAGAATACACACTGCATCTGAAACGATAGCATACAAGAATCCGATATTCAAGAGGTAAAATGCTTGTTTCGGACATGGAAAATGATTATTAGAAAATCAACTTACCGATGAAAACATAAGTACGATCTACGTGAAGGGTCATCAGAAAGTGCGATATTTAGAAGCGTTGATTGATTGTGAAAAAGAACGTATTGGAAGAAATATTCAAGTTATTAATCTGGAAAAATACTGACTGCCATCGACTACTTAAACAAATTTCAACGGTTTGCATACATCATGATGATTATAGCAGTTATATATGTCCATTAAAAAATGTACAAACATTTGATGATTATATTGTCAAGACCGATAGGATAGAGTTCAAGAAGTAGACTGATATTGATATAAAATTTATTATATGTATTATATATTTACGTATGTATTATAAATTTACGTATATATTTACGTATGTTAAAGAAACCTTTTTTTCAAAAAATATTTAATGTATACAACTATTTGTGTTCTAATATAGCTTCAAATGTCCCTTGATTCCCCTTTCAAATGACACCTGATGATTTCTATAAAATGCTACTTGATTTTTTATAAAAATGATACCTAATTATCCTCAATTAATACCTGATAATGATAATGATACCTGATTAGCTTCTTTATATGCTCAGATCGTATTGAATATCTCGTTTCATCTTCGAACTTCTAATTGTCTAAGTCGTTTTAATTTACTTAATATAGTCAAATGATACCAGATTAGCTTTAAATGATACTTGATTAGCTTCAAATGACCCTAGATTCCTATCTCAAATGACATCTCAAATGATTCCTATAAAATGCTACTTGATTTCCTATAAAATGATACCTAAACTTAGTTTTTCGAACCAAAATTCAAATTTCGAGCCAAAAACTAGTGATAAATCTAGTAATTTGTTTAGTCTAGTTATTTTTTGAACCAAAATAACCTCAAATATGACTGAATAAACATGCCTCCGAAGTATTACCCCATCTTATGTGCCTTCTTCTTCTTGAATCTAGTGTTAAATCTAGTAATTTTTTAAATCTAGTTATATTTTTCATTGGCAGCTATCAAACGCAAAAACTATTTATTAGACTCTATAACCTGCCTATCTGGGGAGACAACAATTACCCAAGCTGAAGGTGTTGTGCTACAGCCAGGTCTGGATCCACAGAGACATCCAGCCAACCTGCTTAATGCGTACATGGAATTAGGCTTCCGAACTTGATTTCGATGGGCGCCAGAGACTTTACCTAAATCTCGGAATAAATAGGGTGGGAAGGACACGCAAATAAGTACTCACAGTTAACAACAAATAAGCCATCACTTCATTTAAAATATAAATATCTAGTTATATAATAAATTAAAAATTTTGTGTATCATGGAATTGTATTTAAATGATCTTGATGCATTTAATGACTCTTGGAAATATCTCTAATAAGGTGAAAGTATTTATAAAATATAAATATATATGTATCTAACAAATTATTTGTTAATGATGGAAATATATTTTAATAATCTTGATATATTTAATGACTATTCGCCTATATTATATCTACAATATGCTTTGTACACTGAGTATGTACACGCTACGCCCCTTAGGCCTAATATTTACACGACTCCCGGCTAATCTCAAGGAACCGCTCCACGCCGTCTACAGACGTGGCACATAAAATTTAATAACGAGAACCTCCTCCGTTCACAAACATAATAAAAATGATGGCATATTAAACATATAAAAGACATTTTAAAATACCGGTGGAACGTTCCAAGGGTGCACACACAATTAATTTGACTCTCTTTATCGTCAAGCCTCAATGACAAGGGTTAGAATTTAATAATCCACAATTCCTGGTTTATCAAATAATTACTCTCCTAACCTACCTGCACAGGCTACTCTTGCCTTACGATGTATCCTATTCTCTCACTAGAATAAATAAAATGAACAATCTATGTCTTTTAAATAATTAGCAAAATTTGTTCTACGCTAAAATAGTCCAATGCATCTCGCGATATGAGTAGAAACCAATCTCCACTGAAAATGACCGACACACACTACTGTTCTAGCATTCTTCCCCCGTCACTGGTTTGTTGATTACTTGCTGATCAGCGCCTAGCCTTTTGCGGGCCTATCAGGGAACGATACCCGCACATCACCTGATGTATACAATCATTTTCTCGAGAGGATTATTGATCTACACACATCTTGTTGAATGAAATGAATCCATAAGACACATTCCTAAGCCTGTCAGCGCAATATCCTAATAGCCGCCCCCACCACAAGTAAGTAAATTCATTAAATTTAGCTAGCTTCTTGTAATATTAGCAATGTATTTGCAGGCCCCAAATCCTCTTTATAAATCCGCGTCCCGCAGCCGGAATCAAATCATACTTAACAAGAACTGTAACCATCCACCATCCACAAAACCAGGGAACTAACAAAGTGCTCCGACAAACACAGAAACTTCTGAAATCCAACTTCTAAACATGATGTTTAGAAGAGCTAATTTTAATACTTTAAACAAACAAATTTAGTGTTTAGGAACGAATAGTCATCTAAATTCAGGTGACTACCAATGCTTACTAACTTAATTACGTAATTAAGTTCTTTGGGTTCCTAAAGTGGCCAAACTTCTGTATAAAAGTTTTACAACCCTAAAATGGGCGCTGTTACGTCACAAATTATTTTAGAAGGAGTTAGGATAAGGTTCCGGAGGCTGCATGGCTAATCAGAATCGGCCCACGCCTACTACTAACAAATGTATGGTGTCATTTCAATATACTTTTCGCTTGAAATTGTTTCACCGAAGGTTATCTAGAATGCTTGACTCGACCGACGACGATAAGGCAATTTCACGGGAAATTGGCGTAAAACACGGTACTAATGCATAATCATACAGTAAGACATGCCATTAATTAACAATTTAGGAAGAATGCCGCTGACTGGCGATGCTCACAAATTCATAAACAAATGAAGAATACATGTGTGATTCAACTTTTGCAAACAAAGAAATATTTCTGATTCACATAAGTCATTTAAGAGGAAAAATTTTCACACGCTTTTTAATTGGTTTATTACAATTGAATTCAGATTTAGCGAGATCTTTTACGGGGCTGACCCTTCGCTACTGTAAACCGGAGTCAGCTACTGTAATCTTCTATAACCAAATCAGTTAGAATCTTTGCCGGTTTACACCGTAAAGTATTAATTATTGGAATTATTTTAAAGTGCGTCTGTAGCACTTTCTACAAGGTAAATCAACCAAAATCTTTGCCGGTCTACACAAGAAATTATCATTTAGTAAAACTTATTCGTTAAGAGTATAACATATTTTCTAACAATAGTAGGATAATGTTTACCAGCCGTCTTGAACTATTAATTATTAAAAGTATTTGAAGTAACTCTAGTTTTTATGCTACGCGAAGGCGGAAACTAGCAGTAACAACTTAGTCATTTTATATCAATCCAGTTTATAATTGGTTTGGTAGTAACGAGAGTGAAACAACTAGTGTGAACATTATACTGGAGTGAACACCAAATATAGGATGATTAAAATAACACGGCACAAATATAAGTCTCTTTAGGAATTATATAATTGATTTTTATTCTTCACAATTGATACGCAAGTATTGAACTGCCGATTTTATCTTATTTTTCTGTGCATAATTTTATCGTTTTAATTAGTATTTGATTGACTTGTTTTTTTCATTGATTTTAGTAAATTAACGATTTTATTGAGTAGTACAATTAAATTGACTTTCTTGTTTATTGAATGATCTAATTAAGGAGTTTGATATACCTTGTACATAAATCGTATGGTTCAAGCTATTAGTCGAAGATAGTAATTACTAGGAGGAAATATTTGTGTCAGTCGTAATTAAAATAGATTGATAGCTTAGGTTAATCGCCCTGTTGGCAGAGTTTATTGTGTGTCTCAAGGTAAACTCTAAGGGTACTAGCTAAACAAGAGTGAAATTCTGAGATAACTTGGAGATAGTGATCAGTCATAAGTGGCCGAGAAGTTAAAGTACATTAGAAACCGGTACAGGTTCTTTCTCCCATCTGCGCACCGTATAGAAGTTACTCTTTTGTGGTTGAAACGTTGGATTATAGCCAAATTTAACAGTGACAAAATGTAAAAGTATATTTTCAGATATGAACATGTACTGCTCATTTCTAAATATATCACACATTAAACACATTACAAAAAAATGAAACAAATTAATAAAAAATATATACACACGCAAGATGTATATAACAAGATATTAAAAATAAGATAAGAATTTGATAAAAAAATTATAAAACGTATAATTTTACTTACAAAACCACCACTAAGAATTTCAGCATATATAGATATGTCACCATCCTTGTCCATTAGTTTATCTCTCAAAAAATCATTTGCCTAAAAAATAGCATATAACACAAAATGAGTTCAAGCAATATAAGCATAAATTATTACCGTTAATTTAATCGCTTTCTCTGGTGCGACGCCCACTAATTGAGGCAAAAGTCCACGATATAATCCTAAAACACCCTCGTGACGTATAACTTTCTTAAAACAATCAAAACTATTTTTATACATTAATTCGCCTACTAGAGATCCTGTACGTTGATTTTGCATCCGTGTTTTAACCAAATCAATAGGATATACAGTTGCTGCACCCACCGCTGTAAAAAATAAAGTAAAAATAAATGTCGCCCCCAACAAAAAATTGTGCAAATCGCAATTTTATAGTGCAATTGCATATTAATTGCTTAATTAATTGAGAGCCTTAGAACAAAAGCAACACTTGTCAAAGAGAGCTTAAAAACTTCAGCATTCACAAGTTTAAAATTTGAGCTCAATTATTTGTTAGTGATATTTGTTATTTTTTGCATGAGAAGCTTCTCAAAACGTATCAAAAAGTTGACCACTGCCTGAGAGAGGACAAGGTGTCAGATAATAATAATAAAACACATAAAAACATAGGTTATTTATTTGCAAAAAATTTAAAAGAAAAGCCAACGACATTATTTCTTATAAAGCACTCTGCTTCCTGGCCTTAAATAGGGGTTAACTTTTCTATATCATCTAGGTTTGAGGCGCTGATTGCAAGTCCTTTAGTGTAAAGTGGTATTAAGATAAACACATTCAATATCCTTGTTTTATTACGGAGAACCACAGATCTCAAGAAACCTGTATCGCCTACGAAAGTGAAACCACTTGATTCTTCTATTAAAAACATTTGTAATGACAGTTGCTGCACTCTAAGTTTTTTTAAAGAGTGGGTTAACAACCACGTTTATGTGGCTTTATTTTATTACCTTATCCCAATCATCAGCAGTTTACCTTATCCCAATCATCAGCAGTCTCCACTATTACTTTCCACTAGTGTTCTTCAATTAATGAGAAGTCCTAGTTGTTTGGTAAAAAGGAATGACCGCGGACTCGATACAGATATATTATACGTTTAAACGTCTTTAGCACAAGGAGCTACAAGAAATATACTATGAAATTATTGTAAGTTCGGAAATTATTATAAGCTCTTCTGTCACATCGTTTTCTTTTAGATAGTTCAACAAAAATTGAGTTACTTCATTGTTGCCCCATCATCTGTCAGGTAATAAATACCAAAAATATAATAACATAGCTGACGAGAGTAATTAGTTCTCAAATTTGGAAGTGGGAAGGTTTGCATAAAGTCGAAGAACCCCTTCTTTGCACGTGCTTTATATTTTGACGTAAACTTCTCCACTTTTCTCAAAT
>WYDF02055993.1:0-11930 GCA_009867245.2 Adranes taylori
AAAAAAGTAGGTGTTTCTTCTTTCAATAATCGTAATAATATATATATATATAATTACGATTGTTGTAAGGAACAAACATCTACTGATTTATCTCAAAAGGTTAGTTCCGTTTCACCTACTTATTAAAGAAGTCTGTAAATAGACGACTTGCAACGTTTAAAACTAATTTTCAAATGGCTTAACTATCCGGGCGTAGTGTAGTGTTAGGACGAAGACTTTGAATCACTATTAGAAGGGAGTACCGATGATAGTTACCCTAATACTTGAAATATGTGTCCGCTTCAGCCTGACCTCTTTAAGCTATTTCTTATTACCCATGTCATCAACAGGTATCTGAAATTGGACTAACTCATCTAGTTGTCATCATTAAGTTATTACGTCTTAAAGTAACTCTATTAAAACATTTACATTTTCAAATAAGAACCTGTTTATTTGAGTGTATCTAGTGTCAAATAAGTCACAAATGTAACGTGTTAAATGAGATACATAAGGTGACCAAATTGAGGCTCGATGCATGGACTTGTGAAAAAGATAAGGTTAACTACTGTTGGTAATGTTTAACTGGTAATCCACGAAAATATCAGAAGAGAAATTGACTTGATCATTAAAATTGTCATGAAAGTTATAGAAAGAGTTATTTCAAGGCTTTCAGCAATGTCAAGTTTATGCCTTTTCAGAAAAATGAAAGATTTTGTGATTGACATCTGGGTCAATACTATGTTCAAAATTAAAATACTATGTAAATGCTTTTTTACATGAGAGGTGAAGGAACGACCAGGTCGGCCAATATAAGTATCACCGCATTTGAAAGAAGCAGAGTAAACACCAGAACGAGACAGGCGATCAGTATGATTTTTGTTCCGGACAAGATAAGTACTAAGTTTGGACGGAGAAGAAAAGCATATAATTAATTATTTATTATTGTTGGTAAGAATATTACGAATACGATAAGAAATGTCACCGGAGAAAGGTATGGATGAGTATCGTATAATCTATAGGGGAAGGATGAAGTGTTGAAAAAAGCTTAGATTTTATACGATCGTTAACTTTGTAGAAACGTTTACGAATGGCACTAAGATCATAATGATTTGATATATGATTCACATTAATTCTATTAGTTAACAATCGCAATAAGCAAATCCTTAATAAATCATAAATTGGATGAGAAATCCTCTAACAGTATATTTAAATTAACTCATCTAATTTCAAGGAAATATAATATACAATTAAATATAATATAATATACAACATAACCACTTAACTAATCAATATCATAATAAATTAGTAAAATCAAGGAAATAATATAAATTATCCAATGAAATCTTAATACGTTGAAATATAATCCGGAAAGTCGGTTAGAAGATCACAGTTTCCGACAAACGTACCGCAACATGGGAAAAACGTACACATATCTATATAAGTAAAACATCAAACAAGGCACCGAAACGAGTAAGCAGGCGGCATATGTCGCGTCAAAGCTTTGTGTGAAGACTGGCAGCGAGCGGTGTGCTTTCATCTAGATGCAGGTGCATTGCCATATATTTTAAGATTTACGATTTACAAATTTCTTTTACGATGGAGAGTCTTTTTTTACTGAAAAAAGTAAAGCTTTTTAATACCGCTGATGCGAGCCACCACCGTTTGGAAATTACCACTACTTGCATTTGACTAGATAACCGTCTACAAAATAATGCAACTTTGATCCTTAAATTTTCTTAATATATCAGGAAGAAACTTTAGATTGGTCGGAAGTATAACCTTCCTAAAAATTTTGTAGAAGAGGCCTCTTTCTAACTCCGCCTTTTTTGCGGCAGACACCGTCGAAAGCCAACGGCTTAGGCAACACATCACAGCTCAACCGATAGATCAGGAACAGCTTCCTTCCCAGAAAATTTGCATAAAAAGGAGCCATCCAGGCCAGTGATCCTCATACGCAATTTTTGAGTTGTTGTCTTTGGATGTGCTAGGAGAACCCATTCGCGGCCGTCCAAAGAGTTAATTCTGAAATAAGACTTAATCAATTTCTTTTGGTCAGCGAGAACTATCTGAGCCATCAATTGATCTGATCTTAAAGCGCTATAGCAAATTTTCAGCTATTCAATTAATATATTAAATCTGATAATAAAAAAATAAGTAAATTAAAATTCTACAAAATAAAATTCTACTTCTACGAAACTAAAAAGTTTAAGTATCCGACGACACTTCTTCTGCTGAATCCTTCGATTCCCAAATAATTATTACTTTCTTCTACTCTTATTCTCGTACTATTTTCCCATTATCCGTGATATCGACGCAAGATATGGAGAGTAACACGAGAAGAAGTTGTTACCTAGAAAGCACCGACCATTCGAGAGTACAAGAACATCACCGTCGCCAGTTTCTGTCCGGCAGAGATGAAATACATTCCGTCAACGCAAATTATTAGTAAATATCCACAACATCATTATCAATCAACAAAAAGCCTATTATCATAATGCTTCAGTGCATTTCTATACATGCGCGCATATTTACGCACACCCTACCCAACAGCGCATCGATGAAGTTCTACATCTGCCAATGCTCGGTTCGACCTTCATCCACGTATTATTCAACCAAGGTACATTTTTTTAATCTAGTCAACGTCGACAATTGCAATCTCAACGCCGGTGGAATAGAAGAGAAGTTTAATTCCAGAACTGTACTCATAGCTGAAGAAACATAATACATACAATAAAATACGTACAATCATATTTAGTTCGTCACTCTTTATTTGCTTCATTTTCTTTTTAATTGAAGCCTAACAAATTTTGAATTATACTTACAATCAATATTATTGTCAGTCATTTAAAATCGCTCTTAGAGTCATATATTTGCAGTTATAAATACTATAACAATGAAACAAGCTATTTAAACTTGTTATTACTTTCTGTGTTTATCATATAAGAAATTAAGTACTTTATTATAAGAATTAACAACAAGCGAACTCCTAACCCAAGCCTGAATCTGATGCAAGAGAATTTATTTTATGTTACCAACAGAATAATTTATAAAAGCAGTATAGTAGTTATAACAAACTGCGATGCTGCTTTGAGTAGAACAATTAAATCTGTCACAGATTTTGAGAAGTAGTATTCAGTTCAGAGGAAAAATTATGAAGAGTGTGTGAGATGATAAACGTATGATAGTATAGGATATTGCAGAAAGCCATTTTTTGCGGCATAGAATGGAGAGCGAAAGTCAATACGATGGTCGGTATGACTAGGTTTTCTATATATCTTAAAATTGAGATGATGTGATATATGACTAGTTAAAAAATGAAAAGTTATTACTAATATCATCTGACTTAATATTGTAAGGTAAGTAATCTAAATAATTAAGTAAATTATCATTTAGAATAGAATAAGAAACAACTTAATTAACATCAGTGTTGGTACTTAAAATCTGTGAGTGATCTAGCACAAAACATGAATCTGTATCAGGCACTACACTATCAGTATTATCTATGTTGTAAATTGTCAGCAGAAACATTATTAAACTTATTAGCATTAGGCAAGTGATCCGTTATATTCATTAATCAAGTTTTATTCATTAATGATAATTCCTTCTCCAGTACCCTGGAACACAATAATATCTTTTATAACTTAGAATGGTGATAATATATTCTCAACATTTTACATAAATTGTATGATCGTATTCTTAATTTAACTGATGTCTTTTATCACCTATGATGACTTATACTTACTTTCCTATGGACTTAAACATAACCCCCTTATTCCATTAACTGATCATATTATTAAACATTTAGCTATCGAGTCTGTATTTGTTATTTCTTCCCCTTAATTTCCTGCTCCTCATTCTGCTCGAGAATCTTGTCTTGACGCCTTTCGCACTTTTTACAACCTTAAATCACTCAATGAGCCTTCCGATATTAAAACTAGTTAATTCATCAAACAAAAAATCAAAAATCATGGCCTTATTCTCAACAAGTCAGACAAAGGGAAATGACTTGTTCTTATGGATAAAAAACAATAAAATGAGACAATTTTCGGTTATATCAATTTCAATAACTTCCCATCCTGCACGTAATCTGACATCAATAAGATCGCCAAATAATTTACATCTATCATCAACCAACACGAACCACTAAACCTTTTTAAAGTGCATAATATAGTTCCTGTGGACATTATGATAGCCAGTTTCTATGCTCTTCCTAAGATCCAAAGGTACTAATTTCCCACTTCCTTTGTACTATAGTTTCTTACTGCAACTCTTACATTAACAAAGCTTCCAGAATTGTTTACTTCAAGAAATAATGGGTACCGATTTTACATATTCTATTCACAATACCTCACAATTTGTTGCCAAACTCAAACACCTCAATCTACCCAATTCCTATCTGATGTGCTCCTTTGATGTAAAGAATTTATTCACTAGTGTCCCTGCCAATGAATGCATAGACATCAACAGAAAATCATCACTTCTGATTGCGATTCTCCCACTGTTTCCTGTATACTTGACTTACTACTAGTTTTTCTTAAACAAGACTTCTTAAATTTAATGGCAGTACATTGCCAACCGAATTCTCTGGCTATGGGTAACCCCCTTAGACCCTATCTCAGTGATATTTATGTGGAATCTTCAGAGACATACTTCCTTTCTGTCAAATCTTATCTTATCGAAAAAAAAAAATTTTTTGGACTAGATTTGTTGATGATATTTTTGTATCATTGATAGAACTTACCTCAATATTAATAACATTTTAACACAACTCAATTCTTTAAATCATAATATGCATTTCACAGTGAACTTGATAATTGTATTAATTTTCTGAACTTAACAATTCATAAATCATCTCACCTCAATTTTATAGAAAACCTAGTGATACCGAGCATTTTATTAACTTCTACTCTCTACATTCTATGCCCTAAAACATAGCTTTTTTTCAATAGCCTAGTCTATCGTACGTTTATCATCTCACTCACTCTTAATTATTTTACCCTTGAACTGAACACTATTTTGTATCTTGCTTCTCAAAATCATTATGATCTTAGTGTCATTAGTAAACGATTCTGCAAAGTTAAAGATCGTATAAAATCTAAGCTTTTTGCAACACTTCATCCTTCCCCTGTAGATTATACCATACGATACTCATTAATACCTTTCTATGGTGACAATTTCTCCCGTGTTCGAGATATTCTTACCAAAAATAATAAACAATTAATTACATCCTTTTCTTCTCCGTCCAGCCTTAGTACTCATCTTGTCCCATATTGGTCCCCTATCTCGTTCCGGTGCTTACGCTGCTTTTTGCAAGTGTGGTGCTGCTTATATTGGTCAAACTGGTCGTTCCTTCACCTCTCGTATAAAAGAGCATTTACATAGTATAGCTGTATTTAAGAATAACTCCAATCTAGCTGCTCACATTAATAGTTTTTGTAATTTTGAACATAGTTTTGACCCAGATGTCAATTTCAAAATCCTTCATTTTTTCGAAAAGTCTAAGATTTAACATTTCAATTTCATCCAGTCAATTTCTCTTCCTCAGATTTTTTTCGTTGATTACCAATTAAACTGACCAATAGTAGTTAATCTTCTTCAAAAATCCATGCATCAAGCCTCAATGTGCTACCATTTGTAATTTATTTCATATGTTACATTAGTGACTTGTTTGACATTATAGACATTAGTTACAAATAAACATCATCATCATCATCAATCAGCCCATATTCGTCCACTGCTGGACATAAGCCTCCATTGATTACTTCCACATTCTCCTATTCGGTGCTTCCTGTATCCAATCTGAACTGTTTCAGGAAGCACAGTGTAGTTCAAAACTATCACACTATGTTCAAAATAGTATTGTAATTTTGAACATAGTGTGGATACTTTGTGTGGAAACATTTAATATTATCGAACCATCTAGTTGGTGGTCGTCCTCTGCTTCTGTATGCGTCCTGTCTAGGCCTCCACTCTATAATCCTCTTGGTCCATCTGTTGTTCCGCATTCTCGCAATATGTCCCGCCCAATTCCACTTAAGGATTGCTATTCTTTCTACTGCTATTCTTTCAAATAAACATACTTACACTTAATTTCACTTAGGTTCATTAGTTACGCTTAGTTTCCTAATTTCATTGATTTTAGCTTTATAATGTCAAGATAGCCGAAAATGTATTCGCTATTTTAACAACATTAAAGTTTGCTGTAGACGAATGGCGATTCTTTCATTTATAATTTTCTAAAACGTTAACATGCTATTCATTATTGACTGTACGCCCTAACTATAATAAAAATTCTATTTGAGACGATTGAACTTTTTAGTTTAAATTATACTTTCCTAATCATGTACTGAGCTTAAGAAACTACAATCAAAACGATCGTAAATATGTATTAAATCTTGTTTATATAAAACATTACCTAAATGGTTTAGAACTAAAGTCAACAAATCGAAAAATCAATAAACTAGAAAAACCTCGAGCAAGATTGAAAATAATTTTCTTTCTTATTTTTCTCTCACAATAAGAACAATATCTAGATTGGATAACATACGAAGAGAGAAGTATTTTGTTGTGTATTCAATAGGAAATAAACTTTCTAAGTAGAAACTATTTGAGATCAGAAAAACTCAAATAGAATTGGGTCAAAAACAGAAATTAAAAGATTAAGAAAATCTGTGTATATCTCGATTTGTTATTTCTTTTTCTTTTTATATAAGAAGTGATTTTTTCTTATTAAAGATAGGAGTTTTATTAGAAAAGTTATTATTAAGTTAATTATAATTATGAAGAAATATCTTAATCTAGTATATTTCTTTATTATTGAAAGTGCAGTAAAGAATTGATAAAGATATCCCAAGTAGAAAAAGACTGAAAGGTATCATCATGTAAACCTAATAAAAAGATTTAAAAATTCTCCCAAGAGCAAAGGACTATAATTTTTACATTGGAAAATTAAGAAGTATGGATTTCTTAATTTAAAATATTTATTACATTCACTTGCATCATATAATATGGTACTTGTGTAGTTTAATTCTAGATACAGTTTTTCGAACACTCAATACATTGGAGTTAATAGATATAGAACATAACCTCAAAAACGCGGCGTCAAAATGTTTGCTTACATTCTTATCAACACAAAGATTTATAGGAAGATCTACACAGATATATGAACGAGTCCGCGGCGCATATCTGCAATTCAAATTTCTCGCAAAAATCAGTAATCAAACACATAAACTATTTATGATAGACCCCAGAAATGATAGCATGGTGTCACAGATTACGTTTAGAACGAGTTGACATAAGGTTTAGGAGGGTGAAATAGAATTAGTAGGGTAAGTTAAAATGAACAGATTTTTGATCATTTTTACGATACCATAAACATCAAATAAATAAAAATTTCTGATAGTATTTCTCTAAATTTTAAATATTCCATACACACAGCACTATTGAGTCCACATAATTATAGAGTAAACAACAATAGTCTGAAATAATAATTTGGCACGCTATTAACCTTATAATGCAATTAACGTTCTCAATTAACAGCACTCAAATTTTTATACGAAGAAAAAGAAAAAACAAGATATTTTTAAAATAAAGTACAAATAGGCAACACTGACAATAAGTAAGTTACACTCGCTATCATTCAAAATTGTACCAGATGTGAACCAAAATAATAAGTCGCCTGAAAATGGTTTCTTAATTCAAATAGGTTTTTGAATAGTTATCTCCTATAATATTGAATAGGCCTGGCACGAGAATTTAAAGTCAAGCATTAGTACAAGGAACAATGCTTTTAAATTCAGTTAATATGATTATTTAATTTTAATGAGAAGATAAAAGGAGTTTATGATAAATTAAAACAAATTTATTACTTATATCTTTGAAAATATTATTTATATCCTTGAACATTGATAATCAATTTTCGGCCAATTGCCACTTTATCTCTGAGAACATTTCTACAATATGACAAATGCCATATACAGTAGGACTCAAGAATTCTTTCTTGTGTAGAGTAGTAGGTTTAAAATTGTATCCCGACACAAGTTATCATAAACTTTATTACTAGCTTATCCTTTCGTTTCAACAAAATATTCCCACATTCCCATGTTCTCGTGTAAACGTGTTACCCTCGTGTTATGACGAATGTATGGTCTAAATATGATCGCTGTAGGTCTAATCATTTGTCCGAAAACTGTTCACGCATCGATCGACATTATATTTTTATATATTCCGTGTTCCCGTATTTCTTTCTTCCCACATTCCCGTCCTGAGAAACCATTCTCTGGTTATTACGAATCTATGGTCTGAATATGGTTTGAGTATGTGTTGCCGTTTCCCGGATTTCTGTGTTTATAAACCATCCCTCTGTTATGACGAATATATGGTGTGAATTTGGTTGCTGTAGCTCTAATGGTTTATGTGGAAGGCAGTGAGGCACACAAAACGGAGTTAGATTTTTATATGTAGCACTTTCAGTTTTTCCCGAATTTTCATATTCGTATCCAATTTTTCATTCCCTATAAACGTTGTTCGGACTATTAGGAACATTTTTACAAAGAAATTAGCCAAATCGATCCAGTCATTCTCAAGTGATGCGTTTACCAACGAACAGCATTTAATTTTATTTATATAGAGGATGAGAGCAAAGATTGATGATTTTTGCATATCAAAATTTACAAAATTTGGTTTGGCAACTTAGTTTTGTCTAGGATTCATATTCCTTTATGAAACCTAACACCCAGAACGTCATTAGAACACCTTGATTGAGAGGTCATTAAATCAGGTTTGGATACTTTATTTTTAATTGATTGTGTAAGATTGAAAATGTCAGGAGAGCAGAATGTTCTGGTAGGTTTCAGTAAATAAGTTTTCGATACATAGCTTACTTTTTTTTAAAAGTAAACTGAAATCAATCACGCGTTTAACGATTTAAAGTATAAGGACAACATAATGTCTGAAGAGTGTGATTAAATATGTTTAACAAGATAAGGTTTCAGGAGAGCAGAATTTTTCAAGAAGTGTAAGTAAATAAGTTTTGGATTGATGATTTTTAGTTGATCGTTTAAAGATTGAAATTCTCAGGAGAACAGCATATTGTGAGACGTGTCAATAAAGAATTTTTCGATACATGATTTACAATATTTTTATATTTAAAAAAAGTGGAATTATTTACTCGCTTAACGACTTAACGTATCGGGACCGCAGAATGTTTCAAGAGGTGTTATTAAATAATAATTAGATAACTGATTTACACTTTTTTAATCGAAGAATGGAATTAATTGATCGTTTAACAATTTATGGTATCAGGGGAGCAGATTTTTGTAAGAAGTGTCAGTAAATAAGTTTTGGATTGGTGATTTTTAGCTGATCGTTTAAAGATTGAAAGTTTCAGGCATACAGAATGTTGTGAGAGGTTTCAGTAAATATTTTTTCAATACTTGGTTTACAATATTTTTATATTTATAACAAAAACTGGAATTATTTACTCGCTTAACGACTTAAAGTATTAATATAGCAGAATGTTATAAGAGGTGTCAATAAATAATAACTAGATACCTGATTTACAGTCTTTTACTAGAAGAATTAAATTAATTGATCGTTTAAGAATTTAAGGTGTCAGGCAAGAAGATTGTTTTATGGGGTATCAACAAATAAGTTTTGGGTTCTTGATTTTTAATTGATTGTTTAAACATTGAAGATAGCTGAAGAGCAGAATATAGTGAGAGGTTTCAATGAATAATTTTTCGATTATATATTTTTTTTTAAATAAAATGGAATTAATTACTCGTTTAACGATTTAAAGTATCGGGTCAACAGAATGTTTTAAGAAGTGTCATTTAATAATAGTCAAATACGTAATTTTAGTTTGTTAATAGAAAAATCTAATAAACTGACCGCTGAACAATTTAATGTATTAGGAAAGCAGAATTCTTTAAGAAGTGTCTGTTAATAAATTTTGGATTGGTGATTTATAGTTAACCGTTTATAGATTGAAAATGTCAGGAGAAAACATTGTTGTTAGAGGTTTCAGTAAATTGTTTTCCGATGCATGGTAACAATTTACTGAAACCTATAAAAATATAGAAATATTTTTATATTTCTGAAGAGACATGGAACTGTACTCGCTTAACGACTTAAATATATCATAACAGCAGAATGATTTAGGTGTCATTAAATGATTTCCATTATTTCTAAAGTAAATTGGAATCAATTGCATATTTAAGGATCTAACGTATAAGGACAGCAGAATGTCTTAAGAGGTGCCATCTAATAATAACCAAATACGTGATTTACAGTTTCTTAAATAAAACAATGGAATTAATTGTTCGTTTAACAATTTAAGGTTCAGAAGAGCAGAATTTTTTAAGAAGTGTCTGTAAATAAGTTTTGGATAGGTGATTTTTAGTTGATCGTTTAAAGATTGAAAGTACCAGGGGAACAGTATATCGTGAGATGTTTCAGTAAATACAATATAACATGGTTTACTAGTTTTTAAGAAAAATTGAATTATTTGAAAAATTGAACGACTTAAAGTATCAGTACAATAGAATGTTTTAAGAGGTGTCATTAAATAATAATTAGATATGTGATTTACATGTTTTCAACATAAGAATGGAATAAGTTGATCGTTGATCAAGTTAAGGTATCAGGAAAGCAGACAATAGTTTGATGGAACGTCAGTAGATAAGTTTTGAATACTTGATTTTTAATTGGTTGTTTAAAAATTGAAAGTACCAGGAGAGGAGAATATTGTGATGAGCTTTAATAGATAATTTGTCGATACACCGACTAAATTTTTTTAAGAAGTTAAATCGAATCAATACTCATTTAACGATTTATATTTTAAGGAGAGCAGTGTGTCTTAACAGGTGTTAATTATTAAATAATAATTAGATACGTGATTTACAGTTTCTTAATACAAGAATGGAATTAAATAATCGTTTAACAATTTAAAGTATCAGGAGCACATTGTTTTTAAGAAGTGTCAGTAAATTACTTTTGGATTGGTGATTTTTCTTTGATCTTTAAAATATTGAAAGCATCAGGAGAACAGATTATTGTGAGGAGTTCCAGTAAATAATTGTTCGATACCTGGTTTACAATATTTTTATATTTTTGAAGAAAAATGGAATAATGTACTCGTGTAATGACTTAAATATATCAGGACAGCAGAATCTTTTCGGAGGTGTCATTAAATATAAATAGATACGTGATTTTCAGTTCTTTTTTACAGAATAATGGAACTAATTGATGGCTTAACAATTTAAGGTATCAGGTAAGCAGATTGTTTTATGGGGTGTCCGTAAATAAATTGTCGATACTTGATTTTTAGTTGATTGCTTAAAGATTGAAAGTAACTGGAGAGCAGAATATTGTGAAGCACGATTTATTGTTTCTAAAGTAAATTGCTATCAATTGTTCGTTTAACGATCTAAGGTGTAAGGGCAGCAGTATGTCTTAAGAGGTTTCATTAAATAATAAATAAATACATGATTAACAGTTCTTTTTATAAAAGAATGGAATTAATTGATTGTTTAACTACTTAAGTTTCAGGAGAGCAGATTTTTGTAAGAAGTGTCTGTAAATAAGTTTTGGATTGGTGATTTTTAGTTGATCGTTTAAAGATTGAAAGTGTCAGGAGAACAGAATTTTGAGAAAAGTTTTTGTAAATAATTTTTCGATACATGGTTTACAATATTACACGGTATACAATTTTTTAAGAAAAATCCAATTATTTGCTCTTTGAACTACATAAAGTAAAAGCACAGCAGAATATTTTAAGAGGTATAATTAAATACTAATTAGATTTGTGATTTAGAGGTTTTCAATCTACTTCTTATCACGCCCTCTCCTCACGAAGGTTGGCGATCCATATGACTAACATTGTCCTAGATACAGCAGCTCTAAATATCTCAGTCGAAGTGCATCCGAACCATCTTCTAAGGTCTTTCAAC
>WYDF02056004.1:0-11930 GCA_009867245.2 Adranes taylori
GTATAATTTAAAACATCCTAAAGAGTACATTGCCCCCAAATAAACTTCTAAATAGACCAGTACGTAAATATTTGTAAATTTGAAACAAGCAATGTTATAATCACTAAACCTTTACAAATTTATTATAATTTTCTATTATTTTAAAGGTACAAAAATATATTCAACTATATTGTTTTTTTATAGAGAAACGTATTTTCATTACCCTGCTTGTTGTAAGTTCGAAACAAGCAGTGTAATGGAACCTTTATAAAATAAGAATTATTTTCTTTTGTTTTAAAGGTGCAAAGAATATAAGAACATATTTTTTTGTTTTAGTAAAACAGTCTATTTTAACACCCTAAAGCATATAATCGTCCCCAAATCACCATGGACCAGTACGTAAATATTTGTAAATTTAAAGCAAGCAGTGTTATGATCACCAGACCCTTACAAAATAAAGGTTATATTCTATTGTTTTAAAGGTACAAAAATATATGACAGTTTATATTGATTTTTTAATAGAAACATATATTATAAATCATACTAATTTGTACAATCGCTCCGAAATCACCTTCTAAATTGGCCAGTATGTAAATGTTTGTTTTGAAAGAACCAGTGTAATGACCCCTCCTCCCTGACCATTACAAAATGTTTATTTCTATTGTTTTAAAGACAAGTGTATTTTAAATAGAAAAGTGTATTTTAAAATATCTACAGTCCCAATAGCCCAGTACGAAAATATTGTTAATTGTAAACAAGCGATATACCAGACTCTAATTAAATCAAAAAATGCCTGTAAATATTTAAAAACGAAGCATATGAACAAAACAGTAAATGACTAATTGTATAGAAATCGCTTGGAGTCGGGTTTAGCTGTTTGACACGTTCCACTTATCAAATTAGTTCATCTCTATACCTAGGATCATTAAAATTAAGTTTAGTGCAATTAGTGTAAACAAATTACATTATGCATTGCGAGAAAATTGTAAATGCTGTGTGAGAACGCAGATATTGGAAACAATGAAACTATATATATAAAATGTAATAATTTGCTGTGAAATTTTAAAATTTGCTGTAATGATCGACTTACAAGTCTAACTCTCAAAAACTACTGTCAAGTATGAAATAATTCCCATCGAACGAGTAGGATTGATTATATTGTTGGATAACAGTGGGGGGATATTCAGATTCTCCACTATATATAAACTTTTCCACTAATCCAAGGAGCGCGGGGGGGGGGGGGGCATCTAAATATTCCATTATTGTATACACACTTTTTTAGACCTCCATTGCTAATGAGACAGTTTGTCCAATTTCAAATGCAAAGTATACTTTCACGTTACATTCTACTGTTTGGCAAAATCTCCTACTGCATAATGCGGTAATCAAGTTATTGATAAAAAGACACACACACACACTTACCTCTTTTAAAAACTGGAATCAACAAAAATTGTTTGTGTGTAATAATTTCGCGTAAACAAAAAGTATTTAAGGAGAAAATCACGAGTTTCATGTAACGATCACTTACACAAACATGAAACAATGGACATTTTCTTCCAAATTTAACTCCAATATTTCTAATGTAGGTTGGTTGCAATGCGCCACATACATGTGTGGTAAGCGAAGCGATGCCACACGACCACGTGAAAAGCGAAAGCAAGCTGATTTCGTGCGCGTAAAGCGAAATAAATATGCTGATTAAGGGGTCCACATTTACTGAAAATAAGAGTATTTGAACGAATTCGTATACTTGCATGTAGGAAAACAAACGTGCTTTATATTACAAAGTATTATTACTATAAAAATATTGGCGAAACCAAATAATTTTATTTATTGTATTCGTCGAATTAATGACATGAAGATGGCGCGCCGGAAAAAAAATCTGTCTGGTACATGGTTATTATTCCTCTTTATTATTGTTTTTTGGACTACTGTGCTTGAGCGGGTAAGGGGTTGATAAAAACACTGCTCAACAGTCTAACACTTTAACTTTCTGTTAGTCTGTACTTCATTAGGATTACACTAGTTGATTGGGTTAACAATCAAGCTGTTACAGAGTTGCTCTTCTCAAAGCAGGATCGAGATTATGCCTTTGACCACCATTCCTATTCTGATTTATTATAATAAAGTACTCAAATTTATATATGGGTATACACAAATTCATATACGCAATAACGAGGTAAAGGTAATAAAATCTATTGTTCTTAATATTTATAACTTCATATATATGAGTCGATTTGCGATTTTAAATTTAATGACAATGTATCGCTTCAATTTATCATTCAAAAGTTGTTAGATGATTCTATTACCATAATCCATTAACTTAGCACAAATAGCAAGTACAAATAACGAACAAGTAATAATTTGATTATTATAAATATTTTGTTCTTCTGATTGGATTTTGGCTTGTCTTTTTTTGTAGGATGTCGGTAGACTTGAATGAGTGAATGATGAATGGCTAGCGAAGATATTGTAGATAGTTCCAGCTGACGACCATATGAAATACATAGTTAACGGTGTGAGAAATTATTGACGATGTGATATAACTTTTGATGGAAATGGAACTGACGCATGTGCAGAATTTATCCGCTGTCTCTGAAGTAGTAGCGGAATAGTCGTCGGTGATGCTCTTCACGAGTTACCTTGTAGAACCATCCCTTAATGGCACATCGCCTGTAGCTGTGGGGGGTAGCGGTGAACTGGGGGACGGGGGTGATGGATATTCTTTTCGCTGTTGCCTCGGTGGTGTGGATGATGTTGGTACATTTACCAGCATGCATGGGGTACGAGGTCAGCGCACCTTGATTGGCATCTTGGCCACTCTCGTGTTGCGTCTTTGTCATCACTGTTTGCGTGACGTTTGGCGTCCCTCTTCTTCTGGCGTTGACCTCCGCGTTTTCACATGGACGAAGTAGTTGACAACATGAAATATTGAGATGAGTGAATGAAATAAGAACTTCAAGAGGCAGATTTAACAGAAAATTATAATGTAGTATCCAGGTATCCTTAGAATCACTAGATGGACGATGGTCGTAGAATGTCTTAGAATTACTATTGATTTGAGTTTATTTTAATTTCTATTTAATAAAATAAAATAAGCAAATTGGTACTGGCGCTTATTTTGATGCAAATCAGATTCAGGACTGCGACTATGCTCGCTGTTAAAAAAAATGGACTTGCTCATTTAATGGTGGAATTATGCTAGTTGAAACCTGCCAATTTTGTTCACTCAAAGACAACTAGTACAAGACTCAAAGTTTGTCTAACGAACGCTGTTTTTTTACTTCCTATATTTTCCATTTTTTGTATTTATCCACAATGAATGGGGACCTTCCTGTGCTTGATGTTCTCAGTGGGGAACACCAAGGTTGTAATTTGTTTAGCTATCCAGCATAGAGCTATCCAGTGGTGTGTTTGGATAGTTCTTGAGCCTTATACCATTTTTTGCCTACGTGTTCTGGCTACTTCGCAGAGATCCGGTGCATCCATGTCCTTTCTAATGTTTGAGTTTGGTAGGTACCATGGTGCATCCAGCACTTTTCTTAGTAGCTTGTTCTGGGCTACTAAGATTCTTCCTCTGACTTTCTTCGACCTTTGAACCCAGATTTCATTGCGACAATGCTTTTTTAATTTTGACCAATTCTACGGGGGTCTTTAGATTTAGAAGTTGGTGGATTAGCCATACCCTCTATACGCTGTCGTATGCTTTTTCAATGTCCAATAAACCTACGTAAGCATGTCTTTGTTATTGGTTTTGCTGTCGCATGATATAGGATTGTCTCCATTATAGCCGCTTGTGGTGTGCTGCTCTCTCTCCCTTCTTACATACCATAACTTTTGTTTTCTCCACATTCGTTTCTAAACTACGTCTATCTAAATACTTTTTCACCCTTTCTATCATTTCATTCATCTCTTTCCTTCCAATCACCATACACACAATATCACCGGCATATGATACAGACCACATGTTTCTCCTTCCAACCATCCTCCTACCCGCTTGTCCTTTCTTCAAGACATGTTCTAAATCCCACAAGTATATATTGAACAGACATGCACAGTATATATTGAACAGAAGATAGGGATGGCCGATCCTTATGTTACTCCTCTTTATGCCTCACATCATTTTCACCCTAACTTTTGTCTCCTCATACAATCCATTTATCATTCTTATCATCGCTTTTGACATCCTTACCATCTCCATTCTCTTCCACAATTTCTCTCCCACTACCTTATCAAATGCCGCTTTAAGATCCACAAGTAGCATATACATCTTCTTTCTTTCTGAAATCACTTGGTTCATCACAAAATTTAAGGTAACAATATTATCTGGCGTTCCCTTCACTCTGATAAACCTGTTCTGCATATCTGAGAAAAATTCCTTTTTCCTTAATTTCGTTTTCCAATCTCCTATTCATAACCTTTACATACAGCCTATATAATCCATCCATAATCGTAATACCTCTATAATCGTCAACATATTTCTTATACACTGGAACAATTTCTCCTTTTTTTCCATTCATCAGGCACTTTCTCCTCTCGTAGAAAAAACAATATGTATGATTTTGCATGGGTTAGCAAAGTCTTGCGTAGACAAATTCAAAAGTACAAGGCAATCTGGCGTGCGAAAGTCTGGGGTAATTTCTAACAAACTTCTTTGTTAAAACTTTCCCAAAAGTTACTCCGGACAGTAGAGTTGTCCGCGTAAATATGGGGACCGGGAAATTCATGGATTGGTGAATTCGTGCTTAGACGAATTCAAAATTCGAAGGGAAAAGTCCAAGGGCAGTATACATAGAAATACAAGGCAATATACAGGGCAGTATACAGTATACATAGAAGTCGATACATTGAAATTTCCCAACAGTAACACAGGTGCGGCCGCGACAAAGCGGTCAGTAAAGCTGACCACGCCGTAGGCTAATATGGAGACCGGGGAATTCATGGATTAGCGAATTCGTGCATCGGCGAATTCACAAACCCAAGGCAGTCTGCGATGTACGCCAGACCGCTCTCTTAGAAATTACCCAGAAAGTGAATCAAGGGCTGTCGCAGACCGCGCGCGGCAAAGCGGACAGCAACGCTGTCCGCACCGTAGGCAAATATGAGGATTGGGGGATTCATGGATACGCTATTAATAGGGTAAGGAGCGTATATGTTCTTTTTAGAATCAATGCGTAATCGTTTCTAAGAATTTAGTTCAGGTCAGCTTGACAACGCCTCTGTGAGCTGGCATTTATAATTATGATTTAAGGATAGCATTACCTATATTTCATATTGTAATTTTCAAATAAATTGTTTTTTTAACAAATTTTCTTAAACCGAAAATTTAAGTTAGTCGATTTATAAGCTACACTAATAACGTAACTATGTTATAATCGATGAACAATATAAAATATTTAGTTCATAGTGTTAATATTTGTAAGTGTGTACGAGCATTTTATAAGAATATTCTAAATAATTAACCTGCAGTTTATTATATGCACAAATGTGAAAATAGTTTTTGGCTTGAAATAGTAAATTCCTTTACTTTGTCGATTATTTTTTAGTAAATTAACACGTTTGCATGAATGTAATGAGTCATTATTAAATATGATTTTAAATTTAATTCGTAGATACATGTGATATGAAAGAATGGTGAAGAAGCCAGGAAGCTATAACATATGTCCTAGATGAGATCATGCAATTCCGTTTTCCAATGATTCAACTAATTAAACCGCAATTGAATTGATAATGATACGCACGTATGTGCATATATTTGTATAGTCCTGATTATTTTATTAGTCATTGTTATAAACAAACATGGCAAATTTCATTTTAAATTATTATACTGAAAAAATAAATCTTCTGCGAGTTAGGTCGAATTCATTTATTTACTCCTACAAGCGGCCTACGTTTTGATAATAATTACTCATCATCAGGGCTATATAGTTATTTTAATGCGTTGATACATTTGATGTTTTTGTTTTGTATTAAGATAACTACGTAGCCCTGAAGATGATAGCAAATTATTATCGAAATGTAGGCCGTTTGTAGGATTAAATAAAAGAATTCGACCTCACTCCCAGAAGTTTTATTTTTTTATTACTTAAACAAAGAGGAGATAGATAACAACAAGTAACAACATTAAATTATTCTATTTTCGGAAGTCTTCTAGGACATGCAATACAAAATACGCTATGTTTTTTTATAGTAATGATGTTCAATTATTATCACTTATGTCATTTGTTTTATTTTTTTATCCACTACGATTCCTTGATATGATACATAATACAAAGTCAAGCAATAAAGTTTGACGATTTATTACAGAATTGTTCTTATCAAAGCAGGATTCGTAATTTTACTTTTTACTACCATATTGCTTTTTATATTTTATTCTGTTGATTTGTAACATAACAAATGCTCGTTGCATGAGATTATACAGGGTTGGGTTAGAATACGCTGTTTTAATTATAATAATAAAGCACTTAAATACTATAATGATGTACGCAATAACATGTTGAAATCATTTTTGTTTATTGTTCTCTAATATTTATAACTTCAAATATATGTCTAGACTCGCGATTTTAATTTACTGACAATATTTATAGTTCTATTTTATAATGCAAAAATTGTTAGGATGATTCCATTTCCATGAGCCAAATAACAAGTAACGTTGCGAACTAAAGGTAATTCAATATTTGATATTAACTTGTTCTTCTGATTGGATTTCGTGGCTTCTCTTTGGCTTCTCCAGGACGTTGGTGGAATTAAATGGTTGAATGTTAATCCAGCCAGTTCACATGATGAAGATAGGAAAATGGTGTGAGTTATATTAATGATGATATAGTGTAATTTGTGAAGAAGAAAATGAATTTTGCTGATAGGTTGGATTTATTCGCTGTCGCCGGAATAATAGCGGAACAAGCGGCGTGGTGTTCTTCACGGGTTACTTTGTAGTTGTACCTCTGTCATCTCAGTTTTCTCGGAGTGTTGAATGGTTGGCTTCCCTCCTCTATTGACGTTGAACTTCTTGCTTTCTTGTTGTCAAGGGAGGGTCATCACGGGAGTTGTCAAGGGATGAGTGAATCATGAAATATATGAGTTAATGCAATAAGAAGTGAGGGGCAAGAGAACAAAAGATTCAACAGAAAATAATAAGTAGCTTCTGCTGAATAGTTACATATGTGTATACCTAACTTGATGAATGTAGAATTTTTGCTACCGACTGTAGTAGTTGAATTTAATTTAATTTTAAATAAAATAAGCGATTTGTTAATTGCATTTACTAAGAACAAATCAGATTCCAAAGTGCGAATTAGGCTCACTCTATTGGAATAAGTTTGATGGCTTAATTTATTCCTGTGGCATTTCGGTGGTGGCTTAAGCTAGCGGAAGTGTGCGAATTTGATCACTCAGTAAGCCAGTGTAAGACCCAAAATGCGTCTGACGAAAGCTAGATTGAGTGGCTCCTTTTATGTGGAATTTCCTGGGAAGAAGCTGCTCTTGACGGATCGGCTGGTCAGCGGCACTTTGCGTGACTTGGCGACAAGATGGGCGTGGTTTATAGTAAGTTTATGCCAGAAAAGTTTAGGAAGATTGTACTGTTGAACAATAGACAAATTCCTTCCTGATCCGTTGAGATGTCTAAGGATGAAAGTTGCATTGCTTTTGTGACGGATATCTAAGAAAATGTAAGTGGTGGCAGTTTTCAAACAGTGGCGGGTAACTTTATGCGGTCATAATCTTAGAAGTATTGCATTGAAAATGCCTTCTGCTAAAATGCGTGGACTTTTAATATCCAATCAGATTCGTTGAAAGCAGCAAAACGGTACGCAAAGTGTTACTATTTTTTTTTAATGAGTGAGGGAAATATACGTTAAACGTTTTTTCCATTAAAAGGCTAATAATAATAATAAACAGAGTTCGTAAAAGAAACGTCCCGATACGAAAATATTCTATATGCGAAAATGCACCTATACATGTATGTATGAAAGTGTTGTCTATAGTTTATAGGATTATTTCTTTCTCACGATTTTAAAGATTTTCGGGGGATATGGATTTTATTTTAAGGGTATTAAAATTATATTTACCAATTTATATTTATTTTATCGATTTAATTAATCATTATTATATTGATTGGTTGATTTGTTAAATTGTATATATTTGAAGAATTGAATTAGATTTGATTAGTCAATTTATAATACATTAGAGGATTACTCATTCAATTGATGAATTATTAGAGAATTGCTTTTTTCAAACGTTAATCAATTGAAGTAATGATAATATCGTATCAAAAGTTGAAGTGCGATGTTAAACTAAATAATTTATCATCAGTCGAGAAATGGATCAATTAATTGCTCAACAAATTGCGTTTTTAAAAATTGGTTTCACGGAAATCTATCTCAGGAATGATAACATGCAAAAGTCGTAAATTTTTTGGTTTATTTTCAACATATAACTAAAATAGGAAATATCATATTAAACAATTAGTTGGCGAAACTTTGATGCGACATCAAAAAAAGCAGCAACGTTTCTCGTATCCGTAATGTAATGGATACAGAATGTTCTATTTCTTAAAAAAGTTGTGACAAATCTGGTGATGCTTGATATACAATGTGATATCAACATACTAATTATTAAACAATGAGTTGGTATGTTGGTATTAAACCATGAGTCATTTCTCTTGACTGCTTTTGATTAAATGGAATGTGCGTCAAATCATTGTTTGATAAAGTTGATTTCAAAAGTTTGAAATTATTTGAACATTTTTGTCCTGATGTCTTTGTTCCAAGTCATTCAAGTATTGTGTTCGGTCAGCCATGAAGCTGTCTTAGAAAATCTGGATCTTTAACCCGTCGAACAAAATGTTTACTATTTCTAATATTGTTTTCTTCTGCGTGTCGACTGGAAAGCAATACTTTGCGTAACTCGACGGCTCGATGGGCATGGTTTTGTGGAAATTTTAAAGATCAAACTTGCGTTGTTTTGCTGTCGAAAATCTACGAAAACGTATTTTGCTCCTCCGATCAGAGTGAAGTGTACGCAAAGATCGCCAAAAGTATAAGTGCCAATGAGAATATTTCCTGTATTAAATTGACAAGTTTTATGGAAGCAAATTCGCGAAATACAAAGAAATACACAGGTATCAATGTGCGACGTAGCGTTTTCTCGTGCCAGGCTGCACCAAGAAGCGACGTTGTGGCTCTGTTCTTTCCACTTAAAAACGTATTAAACATATAAGTTTTTTTCCTCTTTCATTAAATTATGTATTGTATCCGAATGAATTAAATTTGATTAGTCAATTTACATTATATTAGAGTTAATTAATTAATTGAATTAATTTACATAGGATATGTCATCCGGTAACACACTATTTAGTAGTCTATCTCACTTGACGTTTCAGATAGTTGTAGGGATAATACGGAATATGCAGTTTGCCCATTAGTTTTACAGAATTATAGAATACAAGAGTTTACTTCTTTAAAGTACTAATTGAATTTGATATATTTTACAACTTCAGCAGCAAGACTTATTTCAGTTTATTTGTTTACCATTTTATTTGTTTACATTATTTTATAAAGCTTTCAGTTTTAATAGTAAGAATATTTGGATTAATATTATGACTAGAATTTTCAGATCATACGATACCAAATTACAATAAAGCATAAAGAAAGACATATAAAGCCAATAAATATAAGTTACATTTACTATATGGCCGCTATACATAATGGTGTAATATATCATTATCCATAAACCTTTCCTTGCCGAGTTCATACTTTCTTGATCTATCAACATCAGTATACACGATAATCACTTGTAGTAATTTATAGAGTTAACCCGTAGAAGCAGTGAAAGTGTGGTACTAAATAACTAAGCTAGATTGCTAGGCTAGCTAGCATGTGGCAAAATATAGGATATATCGAGGAAAATGTATCATTTCTATTTTTGGGCTCATTTATTTTTCTTCTAAAGCTAATGGTACTTAAGCTATGACATACTAAAATATATATTTATAGTTCATCGGTATTGCCCTATTAAAGATCAATTCTAATAGCATCTTTTTTCGGAGTGTCGTCCTTCATCAGATTTATATAGTACGGTATTAATTATGATTTTGATCGGTAACAAGGTTTTTAATTTCACTAAAAATTGCACTTCATTTTATTAACATTTATGTTGTACGATTGGTTTCGGCTTATAGACATCAGTTTAATTTCCAATTATTAAATTGCATGCATATGATTGATTAAAGCCGTATTATTATTAGAGAATTGATATTTGATATTTGTATCAGAATTCAAATTTGTTTTCGTTCAGTCGTTTAGTGACTTTTAAGTAGTTGAATATTCTGTTTTGTGTATTCTGATACTGTTTTGTTATTTAAGTGCTCTTTAAATTTGGTTTTTATTAGTCATCTTGTTTCTCCGATGAACCGAATGGTTCTTATCAGACTATAACACCTCCTCATCTGGAGTAGTCGTTTCTTGAAGTTTGTTGCTGAAATCCTTGACAATCAGTTTGACTATTGACTGGGTCGTATTGCATGAATGTATGTGTAATAATTTGTAAAGTATCCGAACTGCATAAAAGTGCTTCAGTCGCATCATCTCCGACAGAGCAACTGGTTTCCGGTAGTCTTTTCCAATAATTGATAGTTTTGAACCAGATCTTGCAGTGCTTTTGTGAGAAGTCCTCATCGATAAGTAGATGCAGAAAAAAGTGAATGCTTCTGTACAACATTCTGCAGCATATTTTGTAACCAAATTTGTTATCGGTTAATTAATCTAACATAAATTAATTGTCAAATAATATAATATATAAATCAAATATCAATCATTGCGCCGAATTCTTATAAAAATATAACTAAGTAAGAATCGCCCCACCTATTTAAATTCGGTAGATGTTTATACAAATCGAGATAGATTTATGAGTTTCGTACGTGTTTAAATGAGATGATTTTTCTTCTTTTTTTATTATTATATAAACCTTTGAACATTTTCGTTGTGATTTTAAAAGAAGCTATTGTTTATGACTTCACCGGTTATTCCTATACGCCCAAAAGTTCAGTAAGCGGTTACGATTTTCGTCTTTAAAGCTTGTAACGGATAATACTCTTCTCCTATTAGTTTTGATACTATGGTTCGAAAATTTCCAAGCTTTTGGTCTCATAGAATCCCAACATGCACATGGTACACAAAGAGTGTACGACCACCAAAAATTCACTTAGAAAAAGGCCCACACAATCCAATATCAAGAGGGAATTGTGTTCTTCAGATTCCTGTGAGAACCTCGCGCTATTCGAAGTCATCATTTTGTAATTAAAACGACAATATCTATCTTGTTTTTGCAGCCAGGAGCATGATTTGTTCAAAGAAAGGTCATAGTAATTTAGTAAACACAATAAATAAATCATCAAAATCTACATTCAACATGAATACATTCAGATATAGAAACACATGGAATAATCTGTCATCAGAATCTAAGTGCCTCATTAAAGTATCTAAATATCACGCTACGCATTAAATAACATATCCTTAATCTTCAGCACAATCTTTAAATTTTCGTATGTATCTCTCATTCTTACAATTTCTCAATACCATAAAAAAACTGATTTCTCTATAATAAGTAGGGCAGTACTCATTTGTTGCAATAATCTTGCAGAAAAAGATCATCAAAATCGGATCTAGTTTGGGAGTTAATTCAAGATTAATGCAAAACACCTTGCATATGTCGACCAACAGACTTTAATCATATATAGAAGATTTAATAAATAATATTTATTCGATGTAATTGGTTCAAATACTGAGTTAGTGTGTATTCAGTTACACACACAATGAAGTTATGAAAAATAAGGGTGTAGATAAACCTTATAGCAGAAATGGCCATCCACCCGCAGTTCATCGACATTTTTTCCGATTTGTTAGTCTCTCATATTTGTTACACATTTTTCGAAGACGACCTGCTTAATCTAA